>CM056598.1:5954785-5967285 GCA_029721355.1 Tegillarca granosa
GCCATTACGTGCTTTACCAAACATCAACAAATAAAAATATTGTATTTATTTTCACTATCACATCTTGCTTAATACATATCGCAAACAAAATATTGCTAGCAAACAGGCTTACATTCTTTCATTGTTTGATTTGTGGTTGACACAGTTGTTGTTGCTTGTGATACCAGATATGCTAGAAAAAGAAACATATCTTTAGAAACATTGTGTTATGTAATGTCCAGTGCCCGTCTAACACAATAGGTTTTAAAAATAATCATCTAAGTAAAATGAAACAAGCATTATAAAAGTCATTATATATATATATATATATGTATGTATATTGTAATGTGATGACGGTTATCTCTCTTTACTTATACTCCGTAATGTTCTTGAATATTATTGGGATAAATTGGCAAACACTTTAGACATTAGAATGTATTTTGTGTTAAATAGAATTCTGCGAAAGCTGCGAAATGATTTAACTACAGAATAGATGAATAGACAAATTTTTAATAAAGTACTACTTCACTTTCACCAAGAAGATGACTGGAATTGCCAACATCTTACTATAAGGCATATATAGAAATATTTAAAAATCTCGAGTATCTCCTTTTATCTGTCCAGTAGCCTTCAGAAAAAAAATAAACGGAAACGGTAATTTATTGGTGAAAGTATTGTTGAAAAAAAAACCGGAGAACTTAACTGCTATGTTGAAGTTATTTTCAGAACTGAGAGATTATCTACAATTATGAGAGGGAATATTCAAAAGGGCATACCTTTTGAGAACGCTGCAATTGTTGATGCCATTATTTCAGACGACTACAATTGTGAGGGTATTATTTTTGAAGGATGGAAATTTCAGAAGTATTATTACAAAGGGGTTAAATGGTGAGGAAAATATTTTGGGAGAATTGGCAATGGCGTTGGCGTCGGTTATATTTCATAAAGCTACAATTTGTGGGGTTATAATTCAAAGGCTGCAATTGTGAGGTTATTTTTCAGAAGGTTAATATTTTCGGAAGTATTTGTCAGAAGGCTGCAATTTTGGGAGTATTTTGCGGAAGGCTGCAATTTTGGGAGCATTTTTCGGAAGGCTGCAATTTTGGGAGTATTTTTCAGAAGGCTGCAGTTGTCAAGAACGTTATTTCAAAAGTAATGGACAGCATACATATTTATTCAATGTTGAGGGGTATAATGAAAAAAAATACGGACACATTTACAGAAGAAACAATACAGACATTTAACAATTAAAACTGTTATCTAAGAAACGCAGTTCATAGTAGATAAGGTCTACAGAAGTGGTTTGCTTCAGAAATTTCCAGAAGATGGATAGAATAAAACGGAAACTATTATGAAACAATACCAATTGACAAATTAACTTCTCACAACAAAACAAATATCCTAATTATCGCTATAACAAAAATATTACACCGTCAGGTAATTGTTTTTGTGTTGAGGTATTTATCACATTTTCATAACAATCCTTCCGATTGTAGTATAAATGCAAAATATTGGAGTAGATCCTTCAGTTATAAAGGAGCAACTTAAAGCAAGGTATCGAGGTATCTTCAGGCGGTAAGGTTTATTTTTAAATCTATTTTTTTTTTAAATATTTCAGTAGCATCGGCCATAGTCAAACAAACGTGCGAGTCAATTATATTAATGTTTACTACTAAAGCGGAAATGCATTTCCAGATATGTAATTACTAATAGCTAACACAACATAAACAGGAAACAGCAACCAAATGGAATAACACACACACCACACACACACACACACACACAACACACACACACACATATATATTTATATGGTCTCAAGTTTATGTTTAACAAGACTAGAAATGTTTTAACAAAAATCTTACATAAGGTAAGTTTGCTGAATGCTGGTTTTTTTGTAAACCTCGACATTTCATCTAGCTATTTCTTTAGTTACTTTTATTATCAAGTTCGAAGGTGAGGAAATTTATGCAGTTTTCGTAATCTATATTTTACAAGTTTGCGCTTATGTCAACCTTAAGAGTGATAGTGCTGTTATATTATATATATTTTTTAATTTTCTGAATTAATTATTCAAATTATCAATTTACTTTTTTGAACCTCTTTTCAAAAAATGTAAAAAACTATAATTTACAGTACACTTTCTACTGTGTTGCAGACAAAACCACAGACCATTATACTTGTATTGAACGGAACAGAAGATGCCTATGCCAGGGAAAACCAATTCTATTTTTGTTTGACATGAGTCAAACCAACACATAATATAAATATTTATCTGTACATGTATTAAGAACTTTATTCTGAGATATGCAAGTTTTAATTTACATTTTATTTTGAAATAGGAAATCACGACAAATTATCAACAAATAAGTTTACACTAAAAAAGCATATTTCTGTTAGATAATCTTTAAACAATTTCACAATAATGTTAACGGAGTTTCAGATGTACTAGCTAAATTAGCTCATAGTTGATAGCTCAGTTGTTAAAGTGCTCGCTTCGTATGTGGGAGGTCAAGGTTCAAACCCCGGTCAGGTTTGACTAACACTTAAAAATTGGTAGTGTTTGTTCTATCGCCAAGCATTCGGCATTTAAAAATGAAAGTCATGGGGTACTTTGGAGGAGACCTTAAAAACCGTTGCCCCGTGTCCTGCAAATTGCCCTTAGCACATTGCAAATGTCAAAATTTCTGCCACTTCACCTGCTGGTGACGTCTTGATATACGTAAAATATTTAGACTGGGACATAAAACCCTATTAAAACAAACAAACAAACAAATCATAGTTGATAGAATTTTGGATATAACGTCAAGCAACTAAATCTGTTTATAGTGATGAAACCATTGTGTAACCATTCCATCATCATTTGGCAATTACGAAAGCAATAATTTTCATGTACAGATTAATTGACTGTTATTATCACCCGAAGAAAAGGCGAACTAAATAATTAGCTAACACTTTTAATTGCATTCAGGGTCAATAAGTACTCGAGACAACATTCTGCTTTTACGCCGTTTGTCAGCTCTAGCTATTGTCAAGTAAATCCTTTCCTGCATCTCTTTATATTCAGTTTCAAATATATCTTCACAGAAATTATAATATTAAGAATTTAAAAAACAAACTGAACTTTAAAACATATATTAGTCAGTCAAATCAGTCAGCCAGTCAGTTTAGTTTATCAGTCAGTCAAATCAGTCAGTCAGTCTGTCAGTCAGATCATTCATTCAGTCAGTCAGTCAGATCGGTCAGTCAGTCACTCACTCAGTCAGATCAGTTAATCAGCCAGTCGGTCAGTCAGATCGGTAAGTCAGTCAGTCAGTCTGTCAGATCAGTTAATTAGTAAGTCAATCAGATCAGTCATATCAGATCGGTCAGTCAGATATTTCCTTTATCGGCAGAACAAAACTTTAATATCGTATTAATTAAAATCATCGATTCATTTAACTAAAAGATATGACAACTATCTGACACAGTTTACTGTCTTGGTGTTTAAACAAAATTACGTTTGCTAGAAAACTTTGATGATTGTGTACTAATGAAAAAATATAGATTTATGTTTATATATTTACGCTAATCGAACTTGGAAATATACTAAAAATATCGGTACTTTGAAACAGGCTACTTGAATATTAAGGCTCGAGAAGATACATGTATACAAACATAACTGTACTAAGAAATAAACACTTTTTACATCATACATTACGTATAGTTTATGTAAGCTTTTTTCTGATGAATAATGAAACAAGATTTTGCCGATCAAATTAAAATTAAGAAATACAGAGAAAGTGATACTCGTTTTAAAAATTGTATTTTTTTTTCCCATTCAAATACCAGCACTGAAAGTTACCACAAACATGAATCTAGAAACAAAAAATACTTCCATTGAATGTTTCAAAAGATCCGAGCCTTTTTTTTCTTTTCTTTTCTTTTCATATTGAAAATAGATAAAATAAAATTATTCATCGCGACGATTTAAACTTTAAAAAAAAGACTTTATGAATTAAACAGTTAGCACGCTTACCTTTGCGCCAATGATTTTCTCGTTATGTGACGTTCTATTTTAATACATGTCTGTGCTTTGCTGTATTGTTTTTGATAAGGTCTTTATTTCAAAGTCTTAGATTCCAATTTTATACTTATGTGATAAATAACAAAAGTATTAAATGCTCCAGGAAAGCTCTCTCTCTCTCTCTCTCTCTCTCTCTCGCTCTCTCTCTCTCTCTCTCTCTCTCTCTCTCTCTCTCTCTCTCTCTCCTGATCAGGTCTCCACTCTTTTTAAAAGAATTATTAAGTGATTTATTTCACGCTTCTAAATTCTGGATTATTATTTTACGAAAATCTTTTTGAAATTTAAAAAAACCCAAAATATTCATTCATATCCCGTTCTATGGTATTAAAATAAATTTGTTTGGTGATAATACTGTTTTAAATTCCGAACATAGGATATATAGTGCAAATATTAAATGGTAATTTTACACAGACGTAGATACTACGCCAATTTACATAAACATTGCATTTTTACATTTAGTTCATTTTTTAACATTTTAATCGATATTTCTATTCTATAATCGTGCATGCTTTACTAAGGTTAAACTCAACTCGACATTCTGAATGGAGGCAAAAGTGATATTTATTATTATTATTATTTATTTATTTATTTATTTATTTATTTATTGTATTTGAGTCGTTTTCATAGCTAGACACACTTTAAATAGTTCTCCCAGATAATGCCACAATATACTTAGTTGTTACTTTGACGGTTAATGTGTCTTTGAAACTAGTTTTATCTAAAGAGTAAATGACATCAGTCACTTTCCGTCATTGTGAAAGCTGTCAGATATCATTCTGAATATTATATAAATCTTTTAAATTTTATTTTAGTTCACTATTTGTTCAAAATGTTTGATTAATATCGCCTAGTTTTGCTAAGGTTTTAATGCTAGAAGAGTGGATTGGAGTAATGGTGTTTTACGCCCAAGTCAAGCTTCTTTAACTTATTTCGAGGCGGTCAGTTCTGAGATGGTGGAGGAAACCGGAGTGGCCGGAGAAACCACCGACCTTCGGCAAGCGAACTGACAAACTTTCTCACACTAGGATTTATACCGAGTGGGATTCGAACCCAGGTAGTGAGAGGCGCTGTGATCCGTTAGTTGGCGCTTTAGACCACTCGGCCCTCACTCTAGAAGAAAAATTGAATAAGAAAAATGATTTATATATTTGATACATAACCTTACATACAAAACACGTTGATTTTACATCGTATCACGTGAATATATATTCACTGTCAATTTTCTGTTCTTTTACAGGTGGTTGATTATGGAACCTCTAACGAATAGTTCAGATTTGTGGAAACAAAATGCTAATTTTACTACAGGTGAAAGTCAACTTCTGAAGACTATAGAATCATTGCAATGTGGTATTGGAATTCTGATAGCATTGATAAATCTTGTTGGTATAATTGGTCTTTGGAGAACCCAGAAGATAGCGAAACAAGTAAAGGCATTAGCGATTAACATTGCCTTTTCAGATCTGGCGAGCGGATTGGTAATGGTCATTTCTTATTTCCATATCCAGTTCTCGTGGAACTCTGAGGATATGTGGAACTGTCATCCACGAAGATATCTCACAGTATTGTTTATTCTGTCGGCTCTGTTCTCAGCTACCTCTCTGGCTATTGATAGATTTATTAGTGTCAAGTTTACTATGAAGTATCAGTTGCACATTACAATTAGGAAAACTATAGCTTTCTGTATATTGCTGTGGATCACTGCAAACCTGTTTACTGTTATATATAGTTCCGGCTATGTTGATTGTACAACTATCTTCCTCGATTCATTCCAGCGTGTATTTTCATCATTAGTGTAGTTCCTTGTTTATGTCTTATATTGGTTTCATATATTGGTATAATCTTAGTCACACGAAAAACAATAGCACGGATTTCCACAATCGATGTTCGATCACGGCGAAATATGCTGAGACAAAATCTCAAACCATCTTTGAAGATAGTCGCAATATCCTGTGTCTACATAATGACTTATTTGTCCTTGGTCACTCTTCTTATCATTATGTCCATTAATCCAGAAATCAAGAGGGAAGATATTTTAATGACTTTTGGTTTTGTCATTTTGTCGTTTCAATGGCTGATTAATCCATTTATCTATGCTTGGAGATTCAAAGAATTCAGGATACAGATGTTATTTATATTTTGTTACTGCAAAAAAGATCTACGTGAAAAGGCCATAAAGATGAGAAAAGTCTTACTAGAACCGTATATGGAGAGCTATAATTTAAGACCCCGAAGACTCTCTAATGTATAGCACAACATGTTATCAAATGACTATTACGTCATCTACTCGGCAATTGACATGAAAAGGAATCATTTCTTCGTAAGCCATCATTTGGCAGAATTTGTAAGCAAAGCTGGTACCACTGGTTAGTTAATAATTTTAGTGACAGAGCCTTCATTTTGTTTTGCGACAAATACTTAATAAAAACTCACATTTAAAATTGAAATAAGACCTATAGAAATGAACCAACGACCATTTAAACTTACACGCGCGCGCGCATATGTGTGTGTGTGTTTATTGCATTCAATGTTCAGTGTAAATACATACATTCAACATGTAATTAATCAGCAGTTTGTAACAAAATTTAAAAAATGATTAAAAATTACTATGTAATTTGAATAAACTTTGCCATGAAAAATTCTGCTGTTTGTTTTTATTTTAATTATACAATATACAATATGTAATGCACATAAACATCAAATACTAGTATATAAAGACTATTACATGGCTTTTTCCATAAAGTGTAAAATGTTATGTTTTTATTATACAAAGAAAGAAGAAAATGCGGAATAATAAATATATTATTTTTATGTTTTCCTTCAGGACTTGAGCAACTGTAGTATTGTCTTGGGACTTGGGAGCTTCGCCTTCGGCTGAAACAGCATACTCTCAAGAAAATGCAATAATAGCATAATAGTACTAAAATGTTGTAATAGCTTTCCATCCACGGTTTGATTGGGAATGTGCATCTCATACAAAATAATCGAAAAACACAAAAAATATACAGAAATTTAAATATAATTTTACATGCTACACAACAATATTAGATAGGATACATATAAAGGACGTAATCTGGTGGCATGCTTTTAGTTCAACAGCAAATAATGCGGACGATCATGTGATTGGACAAGCGATTGTGACTTCGTTCAAACGGTGTAACACTCGCACGCAGACGTGAATGGACGAAATGTTTTTTTTTTTTTTTCGGCTGCAGGCTTTCAATCAAACAGCAAATGAAGGATTTTCAATACGTCAAAGTGTATTTACCGGCACGCGGTAAGACGCCCAATCCTTGTATGGGAAGAAGTATTATCAATTGCAATGAAAACATATATCTTAAAGCTCTTATTTATTAAACATATACTATGGTTGTTGTTTTTTTCAATTGACAGTACCAAAGCCAATCCACATGTTCATATTGTGTGAGTATTCTGATTTTCTTCTTTTTTATTTTGTAATTGATATAGATAGTTTTTATATATATATATTAAATCATTTAACGATAGAAATCCATTTAAATATAAAATGAAAATTGTTATAATTCCTCAACATGCAATGACAAAAGGTTTACTAGAATCTCTACGTGTTCTCTTATTACTCTCCTTATTATGCATGTGTGTAGGTTCTTGCTCATTTTGTACAATTTCGTATAATTTGTAATGTTTTAATGATTGTTTTACTGATGATCTGTACTTAAAGGTTACCAGTCACCAAAAAACATAGCGGTTTTCTCTGAAAGGTTACAATCTTGCGGCAAACAATTTTTAAAAAATAAAAGACCTTTTCAGACGTAAATTGTAATCTTTAAGAAAGCGGAAACTATGGTATTATCGCCCTTTTTCCATCCTGAAACAGAGGTTTGCACTTTTTAAGCGGTTAGCGTTTACGCTAACCGCTTATTGGCATCGTGTCTTGCAGGAAGTGATAGGTCAAAGCGACTCCTCGCGGTAACCTTAGACCTTTGACCGAAGATTCCTACATGCTGTTTGGGGAGATATCTACTATGCCACGCCTACTCCCGTCATGCCTTATGCCTTCAACTGGCAATATGGCGTGTAGTTTCATTCATAAAACGCATATGAATGAAGTGTTAACGTAACTTTATGTGTACTTAGTGTCTCAACGATGACCTAACAGACCCCAGTGACAGTGTGCATGCTTCCCGTGTAATATTGATTATAACACAGCAGCATCCACTGTTTTCATTGAGAACTCCGACATAAATAAGTAAGTTGTTGTAATCTTACCTGAGGTTTAAAATTTCAAAAGTTATATAATCAGACAGGGAAGATACAAAATAGTTAAACGAAGAAAGAAGAATTTTGTGGTTGGCTTGTCGACATCAATCGCAGAAATGACACATCACTGGATTCTAAAACACGATCCGATGGCAGATCATTTCATCACCGGTAGTATGTTATTAATTAACTGATATACTGTACTGGATTGTTTTCTGTTTTCCTGTATTTAGCACTGCCAAAATTAAGTGAAAACGCCTATAATGACAGTACCGATTTTGAAAACTTCTGTAGAAATAACTAAGTATCTCTAGTTCTAAAATGCACGTTTTTTTTCGCCCCATACGACTGGAGTTAGCAACTCTACCATTTATCTGAAAACTGTTGGCAGTTTCACTGTTCTACGTGTTTCCTATAATTGAGAGAAAGGGAGAGAGAGAGAGTATAGTAATGGTGTTTTACGCTCAGTCAAATTCTTTAACTTATTTCGAATGGTCAGTCATTTCTGGGATGGTGGAGGAAACCGGAGTGCACAAAGAAAACCACCGACCTTAGTCAAGTGTACTGACAAACTTTCCACACTAGGATCTGTCTGAGGCACTGTGATCCGTAAGTGTGTGCTTTAGAACACTTGGCCACTGGGGCCCCTTACCTGTAATTGATATTTGTTCTTTGTGTAAACTCTAATGTCAGTTTACCAGGAAAAGAATTTATTATAATTATTATTTTTATTATTGTTATTATTATTGGTATTATTATTATCTTTCAGGTAAACCATCTTAACTGTATGACTGATCAAATCCAGACTGGGTTCATACTCGTAAAGTAAACAACTTAACAGCGAGAAAGTCACAGAAGAAATGAAAAAGTCTAATAAAGACTTTGACAGGTATTAATAATTTGTAACAACTACTGGGTTGTAGAGTGCTCACCCCATCATTCTTATGTGGAATAAAGTTTGTATACATACCATGGCTTATGGTAGAACAGCAATGAAACAGAACATTATTAGTTCTGGCCTTAATCTAGGACAGTCACGGGTCATATTTTGAATTGCCTTTCTATGCATAGTAAACAGGTTTTATGAAATAAAAAGGTCATGACATACACTAATGCTTTACATGGAAAAAATATGGAGTTAATAGACTTAGTCAATTTCACATCATTGCAAATTGCAAAATTTCTCAGTAAAGCTGGATAATCACAAATTATATTATAGAAAGCTTAAGTATACAATTTACATTGGACTGTGAGGTTGTAAATACATTTTATCAAGAAAATTAAAAACTTTTTCATAAGTTTTATTTTTACAGACAGATGAACTGTGTGTAAAACATGTCTGATTATACTTTAGCTTGAGAAATCTCAATTTAAGTAAAATATATTGCCACTTGCACAACTTTATAGCAGTAACACTAAGATTGACCACCTGGCAATTTGTTTTTGCTTCATCCAGTTATACCCAAAGGTCTCGAGATCCTTTTTCAAGTAAATGTGTATTTAAATTTTTAAAATTTGTTTTTGCTTCATCGAGTTATACTCAAAGGTCTTGAGATCCTTTTTCAAGTAAATGTGTATTTCAATATTTTAAATTTGTTTCTTTTTTCATTGAGTTATACTCAAAGGTCTCGAGATCCTTTTCAAGTAAATGTGTATTTCAATATTTTAAATTTGTTTCTTTTTTTCATTGAGTTATACTCAAAGGTCTTGAGATCCTTTTCAAATGTGATATTCAGTATATTCTCAGGAATGTTAAGTATGATTTATTTTTTAACTCATTTTAAAAAAGTTGTTATTATTTAAAAAAAGTTTGTTTTTTTCTATTTTCAGAAATAACAGACTGAAGGAGCAACAAGCAAATAAAGACAGACATCATGCGTCTAAGGCCGTTCAGGATTTTTTTGAAAAATCACAGTAGATCTGAACATGATACCATAAACCAGAATGCATCCTTATTTGTAAAAATTGACACCTTTGAACCAGACAAGATACAACACTTGAAAACACAATAACCATCTATTGACAAGAGTCAAATTGACAATGAAATGGATTGATAACTGAGAATGCCCATGATTATCAAAGCAAGGTTTTTTGAAAGTAAATTCTGCTAAAAGACAAATTGTGCTTTTTCTTAATACACAAGTGATATCTTTTCAGACATATTGTGGTCTGTTAAACTTTACTTTTAAATATTCTTTTATATCCAATGACCATATGCCCTTAATAAATATACATGCATTTCCTTTTGTAACAATATAAAGATTAAGATGATAAACCAAAAACATTAACATAAATTGGAACTTGTTTCTATTAGCAACATTTTTAGATCACCTGAGCACATACCGGTAGTGCTCAAGTGAGCTATTGTGATGGGTCAATGTCCGTCGTGTTATCCTTTGTGTGTCGTGCGTCAACTTTTGCTTGTTAACACTCCAGAGGCCACAAATTTAGTCCAATCTTTATCAAACTTGCTCAGAATGATCTTCTTGACTAGCGCTAGCTCAGTTTCATATATTGGCCATACTGGTTCAATTAAAAGGTTACTAGGTCAATTTATAGAAAAACCTTGACAAAAGCTAGCTTAAGTTTGTTTAAGGATCATGTTGGGTCAATAAGTAGGTCACTTAGAGAAATTATAGAAAAACCTTTTTAACACTCCTGGGCCCATAATTTTATCCCAATCTTATCAGCTTTCTCAGAATGATCCTCTTGACAAAAGCTAGCTTAAGGATGTTTAAGAGTCATGTTGGGTCAATAAGTAGGTCACTAGGTCAAATTAAAAGGTCCAATTTACTAAAATCAAGCTGAGTGTACATCATTTAAGGTGAGTGTCCAAGGCCTTCATGGTCCTTTTATTTTTTATGTTGCTGTAAATAAAATTTTCTCCAGAAATTTCTTTTCATATTATTAAAGTACTCTAACACTGGGGCCTTGGTGGACAAGTGGTCTAAGTCACATGCCTACATCATTATGTTTGCTCAGTTGGTAGAGTGCTCGCTTTGTATTAGGGAGGTTCGGAGTTCAAAGTCAGACTGGGTCTGACCAATACTTGAAAACTGGTAGTGACCTTTTTTTGCCAAGCACTCTGCATTTAGTAATGAAAGTCATGAGGTTCTTCAGAGTAGACCTTAAAAACTGAAGTCCAGTGTCTTGACAGGCATGGCACCCTACAGAACCCTCCCTGCACATTGCCCTAACCACACTGCAAAGGTAAACATTTCTGTCACTTTATCTCAAGTTGGTGAGGTCTCGATATAAGTGAAATATTCTTGATTGGGACGTTAAACCTCATTAGATAAAATTGAATCACAT
Source organism: Tegillarca granosa (assembly GCA_029721355.1). Classification (NCBI taxonomy): domain Eukaryota; kingdom Metazoa; phylum Mollusca; class Bivalvia; order Arcoida; family Arcidae; genus Tegillarca; species Tegillarca granosa. The sequence continues at coordinate 5,966,379 of CM056598.1, forward strand.
GCTCACAGATCAAAGTACATCTTACTGAGTAGGTTTGAATCCCACAGTGACAGAACCTAGGATGAGAAAGTTTTACAATTGCTTGTTGAAAGCCTTTGCCTATCTCCAGGCACTCCAGTTTACTCCATCAGCTTAGGACAGACTAACTTGCTAATTATGTGAAAGAATTAGTATCTTGACGGGGTTTAAAACACCATTTGTCTCTCCACTCTACTCCAGTATACCCTGAATAGAACCAGAGTAGGCATATAATATCGGAAAACTAATGAATATTGGCTACTTATACAACAGACTGCATCATTATCACCTTTTCACAAACTAGGATGAATAATTATAGAGACAAACATGCAGCATTAGTTTTTCAAATTACTATATCAACTTGTTCAGATTAACTTTCAGAATACATTGTATTTTATTTTAGTTTGATAACAACCAATGAAAGTCATAATTTTATTACAAATGCAGGAACAACTAATTTTAACAATTTCAAATGGTGTTACATTGTATGAACTCATCTACAGATTTATTTCATATAAACATTTTTCCAAATTGTTCCTTTCTTGAGTGGCATGTTATGTAATTTGGCTCTATACAGCAAGTTTTATGCCTTCACTGAAGAAATTGAGTTCATACAAATAATCTAATGCATTAAATGAGAGGTTTGTTGGTTTTATTGCTATTTAATCTTACATTAGCAATTTTCCAGCCAGTCATGACAAGAGGAAGTTAATTAATTTCTTAGGATAAATTAAAGAGCAAGTTTGTGTATGTGAGATGTGCAAGCATGTTTTATTGTTTGCCATACTCAGTAAATTTTCACATGCTAGCTCAAAGAGTCAGTCTGCTTTATACAAGCACCCAACTCTTATTCACATGATGTCAGTGTGTCAACCATCGGTGCTCTCTC
>CM056598.1:5972285-6079785 GCA_029721355.1 Tegillarca granosa
AAGATGATTCTAATTTCTTAACCTGAAAGTAAAAACACGAACAGCTGTATACCGAAACGTATATAATAATGGCTGGTGCTTATGTTTTAAAATTTGAATGGTTTGTTTCATAGCCGATATGATAATTTATAAATAAATAATAAAACGTCTTAACTCATCAAATGGTTGGATTAAGAGATAATCAATCAAAAAAAAAAAAAAAAAAAAAAAAAAAAAAAAAAAAAAAAAAAAAAAAAAGATATGATGTAAGGGAGATAACACTTACACACTTACAACAAAAGAAAGTTAAATTAACTAAAACTAAAACCAACAGAGTTATCTTTCCTTAAATAACTATAAAGTGCATTTGTCTTTTTTCAGTATCAAAAATCTCTATAAACTCTTGTGGTATAGTTTATAAAAGTTGATTCTAACCTTTGCCGATTAATGCATAGATTAAGATAAGCAGGATCTATAAATGTGTCAGTTCTAGGGAATATAAGCCGCACAAAAGTTTAAAAATGTTACGGTTTAGAATTTAACTTAACACTAGCTTAAAATTTAAAATTAGAGGATCTCCAAACATTCTGCATAGTTCAGATTAACAACGTTAGATCATACATGTAGTATGTATACTAACCTTGTCTGTATGTATATATATATATATATATATATATATATATATATATATATATATGTATATGTATGTATATACTCAAATGTGTAATCCTTGTCGGAGTGACGTGTTGTTCTACAAAGATTTCTATCAGTTTTAATGTTACTGCAATCGACCTGAGGTTAATGCTACATTTAGCGTAGCCTAAAATCACTACATTTTGCCTACACGTTTTGTTACTTAAATCGGAACCTTTATTGCATATATTGGAAAATTTTACAACATGTACAATGTATCCTTACTACATTTGGCTTCTTTTCTTGCTAATTATAGCGTTTTTTCTGCATTAAGCGTAATTATCATATAAGGGTTAGACCATACTTCCATATACATCTTGGAAATAGTAGAACATTTCTTTATATGCATTGTTTTGTAATATCTCTAATTGAATTTTGGATTATCGAGTTATTCCTCCATATTTTTACACGAGTTGTTTCCCTTTAATTGAGTGGCGCATATGGTAAGATTTTTTCACTTTTATCAGTGTGGGATAGTTAAAAAAAGTTAAGAAAACCATCGACTTTCGGAAAACCAACTAACAAACTTTCTCAGAACCGAGTAGGTTGAGGTCCAAGGAACAGTCCCCAGTTTTACAATCGTTCCTTCTCTTAAATCTTGCAAATTTTTGCAATCTTTTTGCAACGACGAATCGATGCTGTAACTTCGAAATGATCTTTAAAATGACACCATAAATTCCTGAATATCTTAAAAATAACAAAATAATAATGATTACAAATATGTCAGATTTAAGTTAAGAAAATTCTTATTTGAGAAATGATTGTAAATCTTCTCGATAAATAACATTCAGAAACTGTCGTACGAACTGTCAGAATTGCGTTTCAATATCTAAAATCATTTTTCATTAAACTTGATCAGTATTTTGTACAAAAATATAATAAAACTAGATACGATATAGGATGCTTACTCCAAATGCAAAGTATTTTACAAGGGTGAAAATCATTCTTAGTGGTGTCACAGAAGTTATGACACGTAATAGACCCCTTTTTCAGTAGCATACGTATTTGTCAATTCTAAGTAAATGTAAGTGAAAAAAAATCAAGAATGCTAAATACCATTACATCCGAACACACTGGACGCCTTTTTAATCATATTGTGCCTACATGTATATCTAACGTATTTTTTAAAGAAAATTGATTATTTTAATCTTGATATTATTTATTTATTTATTTATTTATTTGTTTATTTTTTTGTTATTAATTTATTATTTAAAATTATTTTTTATTTATTTTTAGCTCAGCTTTCTTTTGGCAAAACATACATGTACCTTTACTTTCGGATTCTGGATTTGCATCTCCACTAGACCCAGTTTATTCGGATAAAATATTACAGATACGATAACCTAAGAATTCAAAGAATTAATATCATAAATTTTAAATTGTTATAATTGTCTGTCAACGGCGATTTCATTTTTTTATAAATCAAGCTCTCTGATTTAATTGTAAAGGTTGCTTCCCTTTAGTTGTTTCGGTAAGATACCAGGTAAGGATACAGTTTGCATTTGTACTTTTTCATGTATAAAATTATGACGTAATTTACCCTTATATGTCGTGGGGAATTTTCAAATCGTTCAACAAATAGAAATATAGAAATAAATTTACATATTTGAGTATTTTGTCACTGGCTCGCTCCTTAAGTGCGAGGTCGTGATTTTGAACCCCGACCGGGTCTGACTCAAGACTACCTTGTCATGGCAGGCGTGGCACGATAAAGAACCCTGCTGTTTAACGCCATCAGCGCAACTCACAGGCAACATTTCTGCACTTTAGCCTATAGCTGGCGACGTCCCGATATAAGTAAAATATTCTTGACTGGGACGACCATGACACCATTACTCAACTCAACTCTTGGTCACTGGACAAATATTCATAAATTTATCCAGTTGTTAAATTCCAAAAATGGGTAAACTCAACTTAAATTTGCAAAACAAATTTCTTATGCTTGGTCACAAAGAGATGTCAAATTACAAAATAATAAGCGTCTGTTTCCCCATTGAAAAATGTAACAATGTGTTACTATTTTATGCAACATTTGTACTTTACATTGTAAATGCGGTAAGTTTTGTATAGGTGTATGTATGTGTAATGTAAAATTCAAACTAATGGGTCTCCACACACACACACAAACACACACACACACACACACACACACACACACACTGGTATTCAATTAATCTATCTTTCGTCAATAGAGACAGAAAACAGAAAATTTGTAAACAGGTGCGGAAAGGTAGTAACATAAGATACAAATCGTTATTTAAAAAGATATTGTGTAGACATTAAGATTTTAATGATTGCGTGAATATATTATATTCTCTACAAATACCGGTATTCCCTATCAAAGTAACAAATAATTGTCAAGACGAGAAATTAAACAAATAACGGGTATTAGAATTTTACTATTAGGTTTCTTTCCCTTTAGTTGCTTAACTAAAATTAATTGTGATATATATAGATATCTAGGTTATGAGGCAAATAAATAAATAAATAAATAAATAAATAAATAAATAAATAAATAAATAAATAAATAAATAAATAAAATATGGTTGGTAGCTGAGAATGAAAAACTAATTTAATTTCATACCTTTTATAATTTATTGCAATCAGGTGGTTCAGTATATATGTATATATGTGTAACTTTTACCTTATTTAATTCATTTCTATTTTCTTCGTTGCTATTGCTACAAGGGAGGGGATACAAATATTTTGAAATAGAATTAGGTATAAAATGCAGCAGCAGATTCGACTTTGTAATATTGTAGAGCAACTTCTATATAAAGACAACATGTTCAATAAGACCATTTTAATGACAGCATGAATACATTTTATGATCTACAAATAGCGTTTTCTTTATTTAAAAATGTCAGCAGAGAAATTTCAGTATTTTAGGCCAAATTTCATAAATAAAAAGAAAAAAAAAGGAAGGTTGGTGGTTTTATCCGGTCGTTCTGATTTCTCCAATCATTTCAGAACGGATCGTCCTGAAATAAAATAAAAAATCTTGACAAGGCTGTAAAACACAACTTATCTAATCCAATCAAATTAAATATCTAAGTGGGTTCTAATCGCCGGTGGAGGGGATCGGAGCTATAGTGTGAGAGAACATATATTCAAGAGTGGCACCTTTCAATTCTTGATTTACACAGGAAGAATAAGTTTTTACTTTGTAGAACTCTTAGCCCCAGCTGCTGGTTCATTAGATCCACATAGTAAATCCCAGCTACAAAGATTACGCAGATTTAAAATCGATTAACAATACGCCTTTAGAATTCCGAAAAAAGTTTGAAGCTAATGGTTGGGTGTTCAATTTCTTTGGCAAGAGTAAGCTGGGGTCGTCCGTTTTCTTGGTCCAAGTGATGAATCTATGCTTTATACCAGTCACAAAGCGATCATGGAACCATTTTGGGTTTTCAATATAAACGCCAAGAAATCCATTATTGACTGAAGTATTTGGAAACGATCTTTCACATTTCCCGTCTTACAAAAACATATGAAACACACAGAATACATTTTTCACACGTTGTATTCTTTATTGCAATATTGTCATATGCAAAACTTGAATTTTTATTAAATAAAATTTTCACAAATTTTGCATATAACAAAATTTCGATTTTTTTTTTAAATTCAAAATTTTGCATATGACAAAATCTACATTATGAGACCAAATCTCCCACGCAATATATATCCGCAAACTGTATAAGAGAAATCATAAATAACAAAAAATGTACATAAGCAATAATACGCAGTTTGCTAGTATTTAAAAAAAAAAGAAAATATTACCCACACATTGAGTAACCTCCCCTCTTTTTTGTATAAATCATAATATTTCGATACAATACTCCTCAGGAGATGCAATAATATGCTTTCTTGCTTGAGAAACGACTTCCTGTTCTTCCTGGGGAGGCCATCACAATTATCGTGATTAAAGCATCATGGGATGTCGTTACACATGTAAACGTAACCATTTACCAAGTTCTGATATATTTATTACTCCAATGAAGATGAATTATTGCTAAATTGGCGCGGTCTTACAAGTACGGATCATTGCTTTGACGAGGCAAACATTTAAAGATCTTTTACTCAGTTTAGTTCATTGTTGAATGATATGTCTATTTCACGCTTGTTACAATTCCCTTTTTGCTGTTTTCCTGTGTATATCTCAGTAAATACACACATCTGTTCAAGATTTCTGAAAGCGATGGAGAAATCTGCACTCGGATGATTTTGTTTAGAACATTAAAATTAGAAATATGTGCTTTGTGGTACAAAAACCCAAAATTGATGATTTGAACATATGAAGAAAGTAGAGAATTGATCAAAAGTATACAACCGCCTCATTTAATTTGACAAAAGATCACAAGCTCGTTACTAGAAATGACTTTACGCACAATTTCCACTGCATTTTTACATAAGTGAAAAACATCACCTCTGTCCTGCTTCGTTTAGGCTAAATGTTGATCTACAAGATGAATGATATTTGCATACTTCTGCGAAGAGTTTAGATACAGTCTGAGAGAAATCGTCAGCTGTCTCTAGGCCTAAGTAAATTAAAATGTCAGAATGGCTCGCCGACTGTAAATGTTATTCATTTCATAGTTAAACGCATACCATCGCCCTCCCTTTACTTTTACCAGCTTGACAAGACTATGGTATATATATTACGCAAACATGCATATATCTTTAAACAGCTGCCGATTAGCTGTAAATTAGCCCGCACACTATTTCTTCTTATTATTTTTTTCTTTGTTAATATTCCCATTTTCTATTATTTCCTTTTCATCATCAGATTTCGTCGTGATAATTCTGTCTTTTCTGTTATCTTTTACTCTTTTGAAGGCAGCATTGTTATTTCAAGTGTGATTACTGTATATATGCCACTAGTCCGGACCGATCGGAATTTTACTCTCTCCTCACACTTGTTTGTCTTTTTCAGCAAACTGTTTGATTATATATCATGATAAAATTGTTATTTTCCTTTCTTGATTGAACAAAAGCCCTACCACAGTTATTATTTGTGTGTTCTGGATCGTCAAAATAAGAATACATTATACATGTACTATTGTAAAATGGTATATATACTTTGCATATACTATTTTTCCGGTCATAGTACTTAATTAAGATTCTCCAGATGTTTTATCCATATGGCGAAGTTTAAAATTTTGAATCATAGTTGTTGTTGACTATCAGAATGTTTATGAAATGAGAATAATTTTCTCTTTTTAATTAAAAAACAGCGTGGAAGAAGAAATTTTAAAATTCGCCTATGTAAGACACAGTTTTGCCTAAAGACAACTCCAGTAGAGCCCTATGTTTATATATTTGTAAGATGATGCTTTTTAATCTACAGTCAAAGTTTAATACAATATTAAACAAGTGCATAGGTACTATGTTGTCATTTCTTATGATTATTTGTGTGGTTGTGCTTTCCATTTCATTCATTCTTCCTTCTTCTTTATTTATTTATTTATTTATTTATTTATTTATTTATTTATTTCTTATTATTTAATTTTATTTTTATTTTATATTTATTTATATTATTATTATTATTGATTTTTTTTATTTTATATATATATATTTTTTGCACAACATTATAAATTTTCAGTCTGGTTTAGTGGAGTAACACTTATTTAGTTAAAATTGATAATTTTGAATTAATTCTAATCAAAATTGACTCCGTCAGTTTTTTTTTTTTTCTTTTTTTTCAACTTTAGAATATGTGTTTTATTTATTTATTTATTTATTTATTTATTTATTTATTTATCATTTATTTACATTTATTTATTATTTTTAGGGACTTTAAAAATAAGTTTCACACATCGTTGTTACTGTATGACGAGGAAATGTTTTAACAGACTGTAGTATTTTTCAATACTTCAAACATAAAACTGTATTTCCGTCTTACTATTTAAAGGTGAATGAAATGAGTGTATTTAATTTAAAAAGAGTTGAAGAAAGTACATTAATGACCTTTACACCAAAGTCAAGATTTCTTATTTTATATTGAGACGGTCAGCTCTTGGACTTAGAGGTGTCATATGCTAATTTTGATTATGTATTATTTTAACAGAAATTCAAAATCAGCACTTGACAGAGGGAACCTGAGTTCTCGGGGAAAACAGAATTTAGAAGGCGTATGACAGACTTTCGAACATTAGGATCTTCCCAAGTTTGATTCAAATTTAAACCTTTGTGGATAGAGGCTCTGTAATTCGAAAATCGGTGTTTTAGTCCAGACAGATACTGAGATAGTTAAAACAGTAACAAGTTCTAAAACTTTTAAAATTGTAAAATGAAGATAAAAGTATGAATTTGTTTAAAAATGCTGCCATAAAACAATAAATAAATAAAACATACTTAAAAAATAATACTTAATAGATAAATGAAATAAAAGAAAAAAAATTATGTTTACAGTTGTGTACGTATTCTCCTACTTCAAGGTTTGCTGTTTACAGAAATATAATTGTTTTAAACTGTTAAAGCACTGCTTGAAAGTTTATCAGCAATTGAAATATTTGGTGCCTCACTCGAAAGGATATATACATTTTATATCTCTAAGTCAAAGTATCAATCTGAAAGTATAGAGAAATGTAATAATTAAGGGGTGTAATTCAACCAATGACTGAGGTTACCTTTGTTTAAAAGGTCCTATTTAAAACCTCTGACACTTCTCAAAGTATTTAAGAAACAACAAAAATTCTAATTTTCATTCCATGTGTAAATATTAACGATAACGTTTCTCTTTCAACTTGGCATATCACCTTACGTGAAAACATTGATTAATAGAAAGCCATATATCTTTCTCCAAAAACAAATAACTCCCTAAGCGTTTAACACTCCAAAAACTTTCGGAAGCGGCCATAAACGCCGTAATTTAAGACAGATATTCCTAAGATAAAAGCAGTAAGACAATATTTGTGACAAATGACATTTTTATTGTGAACGGAAATTTAAGTCGCTTAATTTCGCGGTAAATTATTGCCAGAGTCGTTCTTTGAAGCAAAGCGTATTGAATATTACTCAATAATTTCAAAGCAAGCTATAGATTTATAGGTTTGCATAACTAAAATGAGATAAAACAACTTGTAAGTCAAATAATATTTGTTCTGTCTTTATCACACAGGGTGCAGTACACCAGTGCAATCACGCGGTTTAAGACCAGTATTTGTTGTAAATCACTACAAAATGACAATATCAGAACCCAGGAACGAGGTTCTAAATATTAACTTTGACCGCCGTACTTTGTCAAAATTAATCATTTCGGTATATGATAATAATTATTATTATTATTATTATTATTATTATTATTATTATTATTATTATTATTATTATTGTGTGTGTGTGTGTGTGTGTGTGTGTGTGTGTGTGTGTGTTGGTAGCGGAGGATTTTTGTTTAAAATAGAAAACATAAACATGTTAATCAAAATCAAAATAAAGCTTGTTGATATTTTATTGGTATAAAAGTAAAAAATGTCCGAAAAGAAATTGTCCAAAAAAATATAAATTATGATAGGAAATATTAACATTATATTAATAGATTTTGGAAATACAGACGTTCGTTAAATATGAAGTACCGATAAGTTGATTTATATTGAAAGTGTTTGTCAAATCGGAACATCAAAACAGAAGTGGTTGTTTAATGGCAATTAAGACAATGAATTTAGAAAAAAAATATGATATTAGGCCTTTAATTAATGAAAATTTTTGTAAAAATTATTTTATTTCTATTTTTCTCATATCTTTAAAAACTTTTCATTATCAGTGTTTAGTTTAACTTTTTAAAAAGCTAGGTAAAATATTTTACAAGAATTAAAATTAGATACAAGCGTTAATCTAAGTGCAGTAGTGAAATGTAAAATTTTTATGTCAAAATAGGAAATCAACAAATGTCTCTTATATGGCTTTTAATTATAATATTGCAACAATAAGTTGTATCTTAATAACGTCGAGTTATAATTCAATGTCTATGATATAGTCATACGTGTAAATATAATGATTAAATTTCAAGAAGTCTACCGGAGAGAGAAAAAAGAGAAAGCATGTTATATTTTTATCAGATTAGTTACAAAAAAAAAAAAAAAAAAAAAAAAAAAAAAAAAAAAAAAAAAAAAAAAAAAAAATTGCAAATGCATATAGTGTGGCATTTAAATGTCAATATATCACTACAATTTAAAAACAAAACGAATTTATAACACTTTAATGTTATTAAAACATGATCGGACGAAACAATAAATTATAAAAAACGCTTTGGTAAAAAAATATACATGTATATTAATAATAAAAAATAAAATAATGCGTATGCTGTAATATTGGTTAAGTTGTTGAATGGATTTAAATAGTGCTTGTACTTTAAGTTCACGAACACAGAAATTATTATGACCCTTTCCCGAGGAAACCATTTTCCAATTGTGTTGTCTGGTTAAGAATTATCTACTTAATTCTCCAGACAACAGTGTATTAACGAAACAAATCATAGATTAAGTCCATCAAATGTCAATGATTCTGAAATTAAAAAACGATTATTTGAATAAAATTTAATTGTTTTAAATACATGTATTTATTAATTCAAAACCCGGTGTATACCATTAATTTTTATTGCACGTCCAAAGTCTGGCACTCAAACTAAGGTTTTTAAAGTAATCTAGTTTTTTTCTAGGGGTTCTTGTTTCTTGTCTTAGTTATTCTTGTTTCCTGTTTTGCTTCGTATCTGGGATGTGCTTCTTTGTCAGAGAGGTTCTTGTTTCGTGACTTGAATATTCTTGTTTCCTGTCTTTCTTCGTGTCTGGGATGTGCTTCTTTGTCAGAGAGTTCTTGTTTCGTGTCTTGAATATTCTTGTTGCTTCGTGTCTGGGATGTATTTCTTTGTCAGAGAGGTTCTTGTTTCGTGACTTGAATATTCTTGTTTCCTGTCTTTCTTCGTGTCTGGGATGTGCTTCTTTGTCAGAGAGTTCTTGTTTCGTGTCTTGAATATTCTTGTTGCTTCGTATCTGGGATGTGCTTCTTTGTCAGAGATGTTCTTGTTTCGTGTCTTGGATATTCTTGTTTTTCCTCTTTTGCTTCGTGTCTGGGATGTGTTTCATTGTCAGAGAGGTCCTTGTTTCGTGTCTTGAATATTCTTGTTTCCTCTTTTGCTTCGTGTCTGGGATGTGTTTCTTTGTCAGAGATGTTCTTGTTTCGTGTCTTGAATATTCTTGTTTCCTGTTTTGGTATGTGTCTGGGATGTGTTTCTTTGTCAGAGATGTTCTTGTTTCGTGTCTTAAATATTCTTGTTTCCTTTCTTGCTTCATGTCTGGGATGTGCTTCTTTGTCAGAGAGGTTCTTGTTTCCTGTCTTGCTTCATATCTGGGATGTGCTCTTGTTTTGTGTCTTGCGTATTCTTGTTTACTATCTAATTTATTAGATAAAAGTCAAATGTCAGTCAAATTTTTATCGACCATATCAGAGACATTTAAAACTGTGATACTCCTTCTTCTGCCATAAAGCATTTTTTTTTAATTTTCATCAATAAATACATTTTTAAAAATGATTGATGTACCTTGTGTCAAAATTTTCAGCCGTCTTAATCTTCATAATTTAATTAAAACTAAAGTTTGTTCCCTCTTGCAAAGCATTCCTTAGCTGGATTTGGATACATATAATTTTGGAACTTTGGATTGATTAATTTGCAAATGTTATGATTATGTTTTTTATCTATCAATTTTTTCGGCCCTAGTGTCACTGATGAGGAATGAATTTTCGAAATGTGCACACATATGGCACAGCAAAAGTAAACAAGTATTTGTGTTATATATTTATGACAAACCTATGTATACTATTTCTTTTTATTTCTTTCTTCTTTTTTTTTTCTTTTTTACTTTTTTTTTTAAATTTTTCCCGCGTTATGTTAAAATTACAGAAATTAAAATTCTAACTTGGCAAAATTGACAAGTAAACACAATGTCAAAATTTGGTTGGCAAAATAAACTTTGTCGGTTCTCAACAGCACATAAGCGAAATGTTTTGTTACTCTTCTAATTAATTAGACGTGTCTTCTCTTTAGCGATACAAAAAGACATTTGTGGAATATTCAAAATCGTTAGCAAAAAGAAGCGTTTACTTAAATTAATATACTTATCTTAATCAAAGTAAATTTCTTTTTGAAATATAAAGGGTATATTTTACGCCTAAAATTCTTCGCAATTTTATCTCTCTCTTAAAATCGATGTTTATCATAATATTACTCAATCTGTACATATATTAAATTTCCTGAATCCATTTTAAGTGCTATTTCTCATCTAATAGTTGATGAACAATTTGGAACTATGTATGTTTAACTAAAGATGACAGAATTTCTTATGTCGCAACATAATCTGGACAGCTGTTTGAAGTATTGTGACAAGGCCCGGGAATATCTTTGCCTTTCTGTCGTTTGATGTTTTTATCATTTACCCATTTTACCCCATGTGAGCATCATAGAATAATTACAAGTACGTCAATTATTTTCTTTCTAATACAGCTGTTATTTGGAATGGTTAGTGAAGTGGTCCTGTGTGTCTGTGTGATAGTCAAGAAATGTATTTACAAAAGCTTTGTCCTATCTGTTTAATGGCTAATAATTACAATGATGATAAGGCAATGATTTTCCGCAGTGCGATTTCCTTTCACGGTTTTGTGGTTAATCACACACAAGTGAGTCTTGAAATCAAATCTATAATATTCTGTGTTGTCTATTAAATTTTGTCAATTTCTTAACACGCTTAATCTTCTAGAGAAGCGATGCTTAAGTAATCATTTGTTGAATTGGAAATCTTTAGGTATAACAATAATTTGATTTTTGCAAGATCTAAAATTTATTAGTGAGATCGGAATAGAAAACTGTTTACCGGTTTTTAGTTAAGCTACGTCTATAACGACATTATTCCTATTCTATCTAACTGAACAGTTTGTCCAGCGGCGTCTTATAAACATAATTACCATAGAATATAACTTGATAAATGAGAAAATATTAGTTAAGCTGATAAAAGCCAATATGACAAGGAGGAAACCGGCTGCTAGACCTGCATTATAATAAGGATCTTGACAGCTCAGAAAGAATACAGTTACATCTGTAAGGGTATAATCTGACTAACTTACGTCCGGATTTCTGCACTTTTGAATTCTCAAGTTGTAATAATAATTAACCAAATGAATTAGATTTGATCCATTTAAAATTGAATATTGTTCTTATTAACCGTTGGCAATGATTTTACATTCATAAAAATTGTATTAGATGTTATTTTATTACGCTATTTATTCAATTGAAAAACTTCAACAGACATTTTATTTTACACATTACAGAAAAATGATAGGGAATAATGAATTAAAAAAAAGACAAAAATTCAATGGATTGTAATTTGTAGCTTTGTTATTTAAATGAAAAAGTTATTGTAATTTTTGAAAGCGTGGCTGGTGAACTTTATAAGAATTAAAAAATGGATTTTAAAATATAATTAATGATTTTAGACTTTAAGTTGTACAAAATGCTGTTTCGACAATTAAAAATATATAGCATATATATGATTTTAGACAGAAGAAATTTTTAAAGGCGCATAACTTTACTATTTAATAAAATATAAAGATATTCAAATAAAGTGCATGTTTGTGAACAAAAAAATATAGTTTTACTTAGATTGAGTAAAATATTTGCAAAACAGTTGTATGAATTTTGGAATGCTTTATTTCAGAACAAATTTGCAAGCAATAACAGCGATCAAACGAAATACTTAGAGCATTGTGGTCTGTTTTGATTTTCTGATAGATATCTTTTAAATTTGAAATTCAGTTGATATTTTTCGTTTGCAGTAATGTTCAACATGTTATGGTAAACTCTCTCTCTCTCTCTCTCTCTCTCTCTCTCTCTCTCTCTCTCTCTCTCATTTTTAATTTAAACATACTAGATAAACTTTAGCAATAAGACTTTGTTTATTGGTTTTATAACAGTACTCGTGGAAAGTGCCGTAATTCATACCAGTACATTCCCGGGTATATAACCCCACTCGAGATTCTGCCAAAAGTTTGTAATGAAATAAAAAAGCGTGATTAAACATCCATAATAATTATAATCTTCTTTCAATTGTGCTTGAAATTTTTGTCCACATTTATATAAATAATTTATATGATTCTATGTATATTTTATAGGTCCTTCATGTTAACTGAGTTTGTCCGTGTTGTTATATATTTGACACTTTAACTTGTAAATTTTACAATTTAATGGTATATAATACGGCTACTTAACACCCCTTATCTTTACCAGTTTTACCCAAAACAAGTGTGAAGAATGTAAGATAAGTTTATAAAATTCAATAAATTATTATAATCAGAGTTTTTCTTTGTTTTATAGGTGTGAACGTATATTAGTATCGTTTTGTGTCCATTTGACCTACATAACTTCCAAATGGATCAAACACTTAGACATGTCTTTGCAAATATGGAAGTAATATATATATATATATTGTGATTACATGTACTACATTAAAACATTATTTTAATTTGTTTGTTCATTAATTAATAAATTTATTGATTTATTTATTTATCTATTTATTGTTTTATTTACTAGTATTTATTTATTTATTACAAGTGTTCAGGTATACAACTAAATATATTTGGTATTATTGTCATATGCAAAATTTATACTTTTTATGAAACATTCAAAATTTTGTATATGGCATTATAATAAATAGGTGTTTAGATCAATTTACATCATTAGTAGGTAAAATTCAAGATAGAGGAATTATTTAGCATCACCAGTAAGATCAGCCATTATAGGTGTTTGATTCAGTAATTGGTGGTAACATTTAGTTAAATTGGTGAATGCAAGCAAAACTGTCCCCGTATAAAAAATTTTTCATTATCATTCAAAAATATATATTTCATTTTTCATCACTTGAACGAAATCAGAGATGGTAGGCTTTTCAAATTAAATAAAAGGTAAGCTTCATGGTTAAGGTCGATCAAACATTTTTCCAAAATTAAAAAAAATTCCATGCTTCATTATTGTTCCCTTTTTTATAAGAAAATATGATTATTTAATCTAGAGAATTTATTAATGAATATTGATTTAAAAATCTACATGCCTATTTTTGTATGTGCTATTTCGTGAATATATAAAGCATTACATGGCAGCTTTACAACCATAATTACCATATCTTATCAGTCCAAAACTTCATTACAACAATGTCAACAGCACCAGCGATGCTGATAGCACATTGCGCGCGTGCACACACACACACACACACACACACACACACACACACGTATGTATGTATGTATGGATGTATGTTTGTTTGTTTGTTTGTTTGTATGTAAAACAAAAAAATCCTAAGATGGAGTTGTAGCAAACGTTTTCGCCCATTGATCTTACTGCCAATTCTTCTGAAACATTTTGAGGCTTCATTCTTAACGAGTATGTTAAAACAAAGGATAAGAATTTTGTTTGATAAATAGATTTCACTAGTATTGCATTTCATGAATTAAGTGTGTATTTTATCTTAAACTGATTCGATCTGATGAAGCCGTGGATTAATTGATTATCACAACTGTTTATACAATACACAATTGAAGAACATCATCTTGAGCCGAGTATAGCTATGTCTCTTATTGCAAGCCGCTTAAAACATAAGCTTTATTTAAGCTTCCAACAAAACTCATCAATATCGATTTATGAATCAGATACTGTACGATTTTTACTCTTTTGAATTTTTAGAAGTTTATACAGAAATTGGCGTCATATTGTCCTTATGTTTTTTTTTTATCTGAAATACATAACATTTAGTTAAAAATTTATAACATTATTTGAATTTATATTACGAATTTTAAAAAGTAGATCTGTAAAGTGTTTTACACAAAACCATCGGTAGTAAAACATTGACGATGATGATGATGATGATGATGATGATGATGATGATGATGATGATGATGATGAGGATGATGATTATTGTTATTATTATTATTATTATTTTCATAAACCATTTTTTTAATCTAATCATAAAATACATTCAAATAGTTTGTGCTACTTTTAAATTGTATTATTTTATACAAATTCAAAAGTAGCACATGTCATCATCATCATTATTATTATTATTATTATTATTATTATTATTATTATTATTATTATTATTATCAAATTGTTCTGGCTGCTTATTTTAATAATTCTCAGTTAAATTGTGCATGGCGTTTAACTTGCAGGATGTTAATCAATTTTTTCAAAAGGAATTTAGAAAAAAAATCTTGCTTTCTTTCATGTCTTATTTTCTAAAGAATTTCTTAACACTCTTCTTTGCTTTACAAGACATGAAACAAGACAAAATTGGTCTTAACTGATTAAATAATAATTGAATTCCATTATAATATTGATGATTCTAAAAATAAATAAGTTCATGCCATTGTAAAATTTAGCATTATTATCCATTAAAAGCATTTCTCGCATTCAACATAGTAAGTTGATTATGTTATCACTGTTATTATTGCTTTATCATCCTATTGTACGATTGGTTTGATGTTTACAAACAGGTGTTTGCAAAGAATATGACAGAAGATGATGATCTGCTGAGGAAAGATTCATAATAATCTTTATACATTTATCTAAGCCATCTGCCAAAACAATACACCAGTGCACTGTGTTAACAATTCTATTATATGTTGGAAAAACAGGGTGGGGTGAGGTGGAATAGTGATATGACCCAATCAAGATGATTTCACTCATAACAAGGCGCTTATTTCTTACATGAACTTCGAAATAATCAGAATCTTAGAAATTATCGAAAAGACTTAAACTTCATATGTCGACATGAAGTTGCAACAAAATTAACGGCAACAAGTTGGTAGTGGGATAACACCTTTATTGTATTCATTGCTCTTAACGCTTTACTACAGCACTTGAATCAAATTACTGGCTATCATTTTGTCATGTTGTCTACAACTCGGGGCATTTATTTTGTAATCAGTTGTCACAAAAGGCGTTTATCTATAATGTCTTGTTAACTCTACTTTGGCTAATGCTAAATACATATTTTCAATCAACAATATATAAATACATTTTGTAACAAAAATATTAAAATTTTCATACTGCACAAACATGCGATGCATATTTTTTTTTAACAACATGTAGCTAGATTTCAGGGCGCACCACAATATACATGCATTGTGTATGTATATGCACGCTTGTTTTGTAGGACTATTCTTATCTCTGCGTGATCTTGTACACATATTTACTTTTTCTCACCAAAATCCTGACATATGGTTATTAAGCCGTCTATTCTCCGTTACTATTTCATGTTTTTATACTACGAAGTGTTAAATATGTTATTTTCGTTACAAACCTGCATGTGGTCTTGTCAATATGGTCTAGTATAATATTTCTTTAAATACACGTTAGAATATCAAAATTATAATATATATTTCAATAATGATTTTAAAATCATAATAACAACAATTTAGAACATCCATGATGAACCTTACCCTGAATTAACCCAATAGGTGGTCATGACTTCTCTAGATGTTTGGCGACAAAGTTCCTTCGCATTACTTTCGCTGGTTACTTCGACCATTTTGTTAGTTAAATATTTATTGTACTGCGAGTAATTACAATGTACAGTTTTTTAATATTAATATAATTATAGAAAAAATACTGAATCAGTTTCTTCGTTTACTATTAATTTGGCTGCACGTTTCTAAATCCATAAGTGCTTGTTAAATTATGGAATTTATCCAGTCTGTGTTTTTGCTGTAGGCAAAAATATTTTTACTAATGCTACATTTTTTTATTTTAAAAAAAAGGTTGTTTAAATCACTATTTGATTACTGTTTTTAAAACTTTACCTATCCCCATATCATGATTTTCTTAAGAAAAATATTTAGACCCAATAAAACAATTGTTATGTTCTGAAACCAAAATGTTAAAACATTAGACAATATAAATCACTTAATAAGCGTACATTGATATAACATGATATTAAACTTCTTCAAAAACTGAAATACACTTATCTCTTATCCAGATTCTATATATAACCAGTGGTATTTATGTTTGCTTTTCTTTCTATTTTATGTTACTTTTGTTTTGGTTACGAAAAATGCATTAAAAAAGGTAAACAAATTTTTTTTTTCTTAAGCCATTATTAAAATACTTATTTTAACAACAAATTTAATTTGATAATTATATCAAAAGTAACGGAAATATCCATGTATTTAAAATCAAAATTAATAGGCGGTTCACACTTTCTCTATTTACCAAGCAGATATCCTTTCTATGTTTCGATCTTCTTTCCATCATAGACTAAAGAACACCATCTGCATGCAAAATAGGACCTTAAAATTAAAAGCAACTACTTTGTATATGCTTAATGTCGTTAAGGATATGTCATGTGCAGAATTTTTACAAAAAGAAATTACTAAAAATTCTTCAAATGACTGCATATATATTATTAATGCATTTGGAAACAGTTTCAAAAATATAGATAGATAAATCGATAGCTTGCTTGATTATTTTCTGTTGAAAGACATAGTTTAAAAAAAAGCTTCTGTGCAGAAGTTATTGACATGATAAAAAATGAATTAAAATCCACACATATTACTGTCGTAAAGCAGTTTTTTAAAGATAATAATTCTGGTGTTTAGAAGTATTACTCACCAATGGTGTCAACAAGCAGGTAAATATTGTCACTTTGATGTTACTGCCAGGCAGATTTATATAGCCTTTCATTTTTCAACTGCTTCTAATCTATTGTTAATAGATTTTTAATTCAAATAAAATACATCAAATTCTTTAACACGTTTTCTGTTGAAGATTAATCCCAGGAAAATAAATCGTTTAGCTGCCTTCAGGGTCAGATTTTAGTCATATTTTGGTGCAAAACGTCTGGTAGTTAAAATGCCAAAGTTCGCTAAACTTAAAGTCATCATGGTTTCTAACTTTTTCTTATTATTCTTCTTCGTAAAAATGAAATATTTATCTAAACATTGAAATAATATCGCTTTAAAATAAAGCTATGGGAAGTCTTTGAAAAAAGAGTTTGTAGCATACCAATCTTTTTGTATTTTGAACACTGTGTTTCTTAAAACTTTCTAATTTATGGATGTTTCTAGGCTCACTATTTCTGAATATTATAAAGGAGTTTTTCTTAGATATATATTAAAATGGAAACTATGTACCAAAAATGTTAATAAACAAATGCAAAAAGACTATGTTAACAAAGGGCATCTCTGATTAACAAAACGATTCTTTTAATAAGTAAAATCTTAATGGTTGTTTTTCTGTCAAAGGTTGTGAATAACAGGGCCGGTAACGGTTTTACAAAAATGCTTAGATATGCCACCAGATACCAGATAACACATCTTGAAACTAATTGTAAAATCCTATGAGTGTATGCTTATGGAATAAAATGAATTGAATTGACTAGTTTGCCATGATATCTAGCGCTTGTCTATAATTATTTTTTAATTTTTTGACTAAAATGTGTTCAAATGCCCTATTCTCTTCTTTCACTCCAATGTTCTTAATTGCTTAGATTATTTCCGAGTATATACTGAACTTTTTTATCTATATATTCCTAAGTTCTATTAAATATGTTAACACAATCATGAAGCTGCTTTGACACTGTATTTGCATTTAATTTTTCCCATACAATAACCAAAATGAATTATTCAATATTGTTTGTATTTTTTATTTTTCTTTAAATTTAAAATGTGAAATAATTTCTGCATTGAGCTTTCACATTTACAGTAGTGGCTTTATTTTTGCCCGTACATAAAAAGTGTAATTCTATCTATAAAAAACATAATTAATAAAAAAAAACATATGAATTTTGAATAGATTAATATTAGTATCAGAATTATCATATTATTTCAGAAAATGGGAACATTAATGTCTGAATGAACGTTCTAAAAAGAAAATGAGAAAGCATTGCGAATTGAAGGACATAAAAACATAATTATTTGTTTAAAAGTATAAAATCAATAACATCACAAAATATTTGAATGTTAATTATTCAGTCTCGAAGGTTAATATCTGAGTACAGACATTGTTTAAATGTTACTTACATTGGAGAGCAAAGAATCGAAATTTTATAAAGACTTTAAGAATAGATATATAATTGAGAGAATATTAAAAATGCTTCTTCACAAAGATTAACTAATGCTTTTAATCTTTAGTATCGAAAATACTGCATAATATAAGATGACTTTGCAGTAAACACTTAATAAAAAAAGAAAAATCAATGATGCTTTCAACGACATTTAAGGTTTGTCTGATGCAGTGCTTGAAAATATTCTAGTTTTTTTTTTTAATGACTTGTAACTTGCTATTTCCGGAAAAAATATTACTGTTGTTGTCGTTGCTTAATATATAAATTACCTATTTTTATTTATCCAGATATCAAATCGTTGTAGATTTGTGAAAAATATTATTATTTTATTTTTATAAAATACAAAATTTCGCATTTTACAATATGATGAAAACTTAAACTTGCGACTTTGGGGGTTCTTTAATTTGACAATCTATAATTATGCTTGCGTACGTTAATCTATTGTCAACCTATAGAAGTGAATGTCCTTTGGGAGTTTGTAGACAAAAATACTTCTTTTATCAAATGTTTACATGTTTCTTTTAGCATACAATATATTTTCAATAGATTCTTTTGTTGTTGGAAGGTGAAATGCGTTAATGTTTTGTTCTTAAAAAACAAACACAAGATCAAATTCCATAAGTTCATGACTTCAGGGAATTGAAACACTGGCAATGACTTAAAATAAAGCTATCATATCTTCATTAATCTGACCAGCAGGAAGACCAATATTTGTTATAATTAGTTAAATAACTGTTTTATTCTAAAAGTAAACAAAGGACGGTCACCGACTGCGCTGAATTCGTAAAGACTTATAGATTTTGTACAGCTATCCCCCTAATCCGGGATCAAGACAATGCAGAAAGCTCTGTGTGATCTTGTTCAGCGTCATTCCAATTTAAAAATAAAGTTTACATTGGTAAATCAATAATGTTTCATTACCATACACTATTATATGGTATATATTTGTAAAATAAACATACAACACTTTGATTTGTATTTACAAAGGGCTAACAAAGCAACGCACAGCTGGGGAGGGGCCTCTACTCCCGTTAAAATCTAATTACACCATCTTGTATAAGTTTGAAAAATAAACTTTGCGTACAACTAAACAAACATTGATATATCTATACTCAACTTATCGATAGATTCAATAGGCTACATTTCAAATTAATATGAGAATTCAAAATTTTAAATGAATGCAATAGTTTCAATAGACAGCTACGACATTCATGTTCCTTCTCAATTCCACTGTTGAGGTTAACGCGGACGTCGGACACTTGGGATTATTTGCTTAACCGGAATTAAACTTAAACGTAATTGATAATCTTTCAATAACATTTATTAAAAATCCAATGTTTTTTCCTAGTTTGTTTATACACAAATGCTTGATCTGTTAAAGTTAATATTATTTTTTCCGTAAAATTAACTACTCACATGTTCTTTAATTGTATTAAGGTAATTCAAGTTTACATAATTTTTATTCTGCACAAAAATGCACCACGCCTGCAATATTTTATTATTAATTTTTGCAGGATTTAAAAATCTAATAGACATATGTTAAAAGGAAGAAAAAAATTAAAACCTCCTTTGAAGTTTTAAATAAACAATGTTTGATCGCATTATTATTCGTGTTAGTGTGTTCTTATATTTTAATGAGAGTTTTTAAGTCGGTTCTGTAGTTTTGGCATTATAAGCGTTAACCCTTAATTAAAAATAGGCTCCCTTAAGCAAACTGTGAATTTGGAACAATCGGTTAATCTGACATGACCGCGGTACCCATTTATCAAAGCTTTACGCCTCATTTTTTCTTCTTTCCTTTAGCAAAAGATTAAATTGAAAGAAAAATACTTTTTAATTTTTAATAACGTTATAAGAGACTTAAAAATTAAAGAAGGGCAATATATATTTATATCATAATCGCATATATGAGTTATATACTATCATCTAAATCTCGGTTTTGATTTCTTTAAGAGTTTTTATAAACCACAAACTACATAAACCATGTATTACTTTATAAAGTTTATCCTGTAACTAAGCCAAGAATCTTCTTTTTGTATTCTTTTGAGTAGGTCGGAGAGTCAATCTTCCAAAATCGATTGTTTTAAAACTTAATGATTCATAGTGAACTTATTATAGTGTTTGCATGTTCTTTCATGTTGGATCTGTACAGATAAAATATGACAAAATGTTTGAATCTGTTTAATTTTTTTCTCCCTATCCAGAAACAGTTTTTTACTTTCGACTGCCGTAAATATGTGTCTACAATGACAGAAACTAATGTGTGCAACAAAAGCAAAATTAATAAAAATTTCTGTCCTTCATTAAATAAACCTATTCCTTAATTTTGTAATCGAGTTTCCAACATGCACACACACACACACACACACACACACACACACACACACACACACATATATATATATAATATATATATATATATATATATATATATATATATATATATATATATATATATATATATATATATATATATATATATATTCTGCTAAATTAGAATCATTTCCGCGAACGAATTATTTCTAACATTATTTAAACACCTTCTCTGTGATACACTAAAAACAACACACATTTACAATGTTAATTGATCATGTTCTGTAGTGACCTACGTTTCGAAAATTCTTTTTAGATTGACATGGTATGACGTTATGCACGTAATGATTTGAAATTCTCGGTGCACGTTTTTGATACGACGAAATACTGACACAAGAACAATGTTCCTGACCAAAGAATATCTCGCCCAGAGATATCCTAAATTTGCTATTTCTAGAATCGTGTTTACTTATAACCCTGAAAATTTTTATTTGACAAATAAATAAACAGGTGCAATAATCTAAAAGCGATTTTCAACTTGAATACCTTTAATTCCAGAATATCTTGAAAAATAATAGAAATAACTACATAATTAAGAAATGCTTGTGAAACTGGGCTAAGTAGCTTAACATTCTCTATTGTCGAAATGCTAGTTTTGGTATATTGAAAATTTAGTTTAGCATGGCTTCTCTAAAAATGAAAAAAAAAAAAAAAAAAAAAGTTGCATTTCTGCAAAGTCTAAAACTTTTGTAATTTTGGTAACTTGTTTTATATGTTATGATTATGATGAAGATGTTAAATCCATGCACCTTCAAGTAGCAGAATGCATATTTGTCTATTTTTAATGCTGATGATGTAAATTTCAGATAGTTTTCTGATGGTAAACTAATATTTCTATATGAAAATAAATGCAACTTGTTCAGCTGCCAAAACTTTAAATGTTTAAAAAGATGCTCAAACTTCTTGTTATTGCTATCAAACAATTTCTTTTAAAAACTTTCAATTTTGAACCTGCAGTTTGATTTTAAATTTAAATTTAAAATTTTTAAATACATCATTTTTATTACTTTATCCTTTACATCAGGCCTTGATGTTCGAATGGCTTTCACTGCCTTTTATTGTTTGTGTTCAAAACCACTCGGACATTTCTTATTAAGAGAACATGTGTATGTTCACTTCTTCTCCGGTTACTGTACTCCTGTCTTCCACCATTTATAAACTTTTCTTGCATCCCAGATAGAAATTTCCATATAAAGAGCAGTGCTAGATATTTCCATCTTGCACCCCCCCCCCCCCCCTGTACAAGATAGCTTACACGCTCTTTTTCCCGCGAAGATTTATCAATGTATCGATACTTTGAGAACCTTTTTAAACCCAAGAATCTGGCATACCTTTGCATAAAAAAATAAATGGAACAAGTAATAATACAGTTTTAATTTAAAATGTAATTTTAAAAACTTTTTTTTCTTAATCAATAACAAGTTTATTTCATAATTACACTAATTTAAGATGACGTAATTTTTATATGACGTAATGTTAATATGAATTATGACGTCACGCTGTTTCCTGTTTTTTGTATTCACACGCCACTTCCATCATATGTTGAATTTTGATTTTTAATAGAACTTGTATATTTTAGGGTGCAAAAAATAGAATCAATCACTACTTATAGTGTCAGATAGGGAAATCTCAACCCTCGTTCTAATATATCTGGCCCAGAACTCGGCAAGCCTCGTTCTGGACCAGATATATTAGAACTCTGGTTGAGATTTCCCTATCTAGCACCACAAGTAGTGATAGATTCTTTTAGTCTATCTAATAGAACTGAAAATGACTAAGAAAAACACCGGTATTTCACTCTACTGTACTTTAGATATGTACATAGCTATGAAATGGCGAAACTTTGTAGCGAGGTAGCATTCACTTGCGGTTTGCAAATAGACAGTCAACATATGAATATTTTGACTTTAAAATCTTGATGTAAAATACAAAGTTTAAGGTTTGAAATTGAACTTGGGCATAATACAATTAATTGTCATGTGCTACTTTTGAATGCATTATTTCATAAAAATTCAAAAGAAGCACATAACAATAGGAGTATTTAGTTAAAATCTGTCCAAAATACAATGCATCTGCAACATTAAGAAAATATAAATAATGAACGGAGGGTGAAAGCATTCAAGCAACAAGTCTTACATAAGCTACCACCAATCAATAAGTCTCAATCTAAAAGGTATACATGGTATTCCAAGTGGCACCAAATGACGCACGGAAGAGGTATGATAATGTTTAGTAAACTTGGATCAGTTTTATTATGTGATTATATGATTGTTAGTGATATCTAGTCATTGGTATTTCCGTGTAGGACAGGTTTTAATTAAGTATAATAGACAGAACTTCTCAGTCCAAAATATTAATTGAAATTCCAAGAACTGATAAACATGTTTTATTTTGTTCACTTGTCTTGATTTACTTCAAGTAAATAGTATTGCTCCGTATGTTATGATTCTCTCAATTTCGCTTATGTAAACTTTCCCACTAACGAAATACTTGTGATCTTTCCGCTGAAATAACCTTACTTTTGATGTAAATAAACACTGTACGTCATAAACGCTTATTTAAAAGCAATATATGTTCTGTAACCAGGAGCCGGGTTTTAATATGAATAGAACACTACAATTTATGAATTTACAAAGCGATAAGAGTAGACTTAGTGTGTCCATTTGGAGTTATTTTGAATGATCCGAGATTTAAATTATTGTGTTATAGAAGAAGATCTAATAGAAATTAAATATAAACCTCTCTGTTTGTACTGCTTTTCAATCGTATTGCTGATTACCAGTAATAAATTCTAAGACGTCTTGTCACACGGCCTCATGAATATAAAAATTAGCATTTTATAATCAAGTTAAAGTTAAAAAATATGAATGCACACGTGCACAATTTATTTCGACATGGTCCCAAAAATCTGTTCATTTGTTAAGCTAATATATGACATCTGCGCTGCACTTTTTATTGTCGGCGCAGATACATTTCTTTCAATCTTATTGATCAGAAATCTCAATATTCGGAAATTTGTTTAACACTTCATGAGCCCCCTTCGGAACACCTCATACCTTTATATATTTTTATTAAAGTATCATTTTCATTGAAGTACGATGAGACTTTCGATAACCTCTGTAGCAAAAACAAACAAGGGTACTAGTAATTTGGATTTTTTCACGATAATATCAAAGAAATGACCTACCGTATCCGGGGGACCGTCGAGTGTGTTTGTTCAGTAAAACCAATTGCTTGAGAATTTTAACACAGCATTTCGTTATATATCTTTATACTGTTAATATTAAATCAAACGTTTCATATACTTGATTCGATGCTGTTTTGTTTTATATTCTCATTTTCACGGCATTTGTTTTCCCTAGTCCGCCATACGATAACAAGAAGAAGTTGATTTTTCGCTAGTTTTTGTTTTGTTTTGTTTTTGTTTTTTTTTTTTTTTTTTTTTGTTTTTTTTTTTTTTTTTTATTGCTTCATGAACGAAAATGTATCAAGATTTTAAAAGAAAATACTGTCATCATTAAAACCCGCAGTCTGTAAATTTTTTTTTACCTCTTTAAGTACCCTAAGTGAAATCCGGATTTGGGCTTTTTTTCTGCTACAATAACTATTATTAGGTGCATTGCTTTTAATTTGTTTCTGTTATTCTTAACAGCATACTTGATGTTCTTATATTGATATAAATTTTCCACCTTTAACATGGCTAGATTTCACTGCCAGTGGATCTTGTCAAATATGACTGCGCTTTCTCACCAAAAACAACAAAAATCAATCATTATCATTTAAAAATAAATAATATGAAAGAGAGAAAAATAAAAAAAATGAATAAAATATGTCCACAATATTGAAATGAATTGAAAAAAGACTAATAAGATAAAGTTTAAACGTCAAAGAAATATATGCTAAATATGATCAATGAATTTTAGCTGATGTTCCTAAAATTTACATTTCGATTTAGACAACATCTGTCACAAAAACATGTTAATATTTTTAATATATTTGTTTATTGTCAATACATTGTTTTTTAAACTTCTAATTCTTTATATATTGCGCCACTTCGATGTATCTTGCGACACTAAACTTTAATGTACGTTGCGACACTTTTATGTATCTTGCGACATTTTGATATGTGTCGCGACACTTTTATGTTTGTTGCGACTTTTTAAAATATTTTACGGTATTTTGATGTTGTTGGATTAATTTGTGACGAAACTGATCCTAATTCTGTATATAAAACCCTGAAATGCCGGACAAGACTACATTACGCTGTTTACGATATATTTAATATATTTCTGGCTAATAAGAAATAATTTTCTCTCTTCACTATTCAATTTTGACCATTTGTTGGTATTTCATTGCAACAATCGCTGTCATAAATTCTTAACACTTTAGTGGTGTTGCATAAATAAATAAATAAATAAATAAATAAATAAATAAATAAATAAATAAATAAATAAATAAATTAATTAATTAATTAATTAATTAATTAATTAATTAATTAATTTACAAAAAATTATAAATTAAAATAATAGGATTGTAAACATTAGAGAATGTATTGGGTTTTTTTTCTTTTTATGTACATGTACATTTATTTCTATAGTATATCGGCTAGCCATGTATTCATATACACCGTGTTTTTTTTTCTGCTACACAATTTCCATAAAATGCATACGAGTCATAAACTGATTTGTTATTTATTTTAATCATTCAACCATCATAACGATATGGTTTCATTGTGTATGTGGGTGATCTGTAATAGGACAATAAAAGATAATATCAAGTAATAAATCCTCAACGTTATTCAATAAATGCGTCCTTTTGATACCTGTAACATGCCTTGTATATCATCACTGTTTTACCCCCTCCCCAACCGTGTCCTTTCTTAATCATCCATCATGTAACAATTTGTTATATGTGTAAACTTTACCTCCCCCAAGATCGTGTGAAATTACGTTAGAAACACACACAATTCCCCAAGCAAACAGCAATTTTCACAACAGAAATAGCATATTTTCAATGTCTAACGGCTGTGAAAATCATCAGATTGCATACAACATTGATAGCGTCGCCTGTTAAACATTAGTCACACTTCCTACAACTCGTATTTAACTTTGTGAATTTTGAGATGTTAATTCTAAATACAAACTATTTACTTAAATTTAAAAAAAAAAATTCTCAAGAAATGAAATATTTAGGTAAGGTTACAAAAATTCTTTGATTGGCCTGATTTACGACTAATAATGTTGATTAGAAATTTTATAATTATCCTATTAAATTTGATTAGAAATACTGTTGAACAATGTACTCGGAACCAATGATTCAAATACTCATTGAACATTTATAGTTGTTTTGAATAATAAGTTTTTTTTGCTGAAGCCCTATTTTTGGAAAATTAACCAAAAGGTCAAAACTTTTTAAAATGATAAAAAAAGTTGCAATGTGTCATTCCATTAATTCTGAAAATGTTTTTTGTAAGCGACATTTTATGCTTGACATTTCAAATCAGTACATCAATAGCATTTAAAGTTTTAAATCTATTTCTGATTCTGTTTTCATCACTTTGATATATGAAAAGAAATCATCTATCATCCTCTAAATAATGTAAGAAAAATCGTCTTTTTCTTTAACTTTTGGCGAATAGTTAAGGAGATATTACACAATGGGTACGACTTCAATTATCTTAATTAATACAATGTAATTTAAGAAGCCGATATAATACTGGTCACATCAAACACGATCTATCAGTTGGAAATATCCGTTCGTACTGTTGCCGGTTCACGGGGTGCAACGTAATACCCGGATTTAAAAATTAAAATCAATCGTACGGACGGGATCAAAGGTAGATAACTAATTGTCTATTGACACCTTTTCGTTTATAAATTTTGACGTAATCCGTATTTGGATTAGTTCCTATAGGTTTTAAAATGTTATGGTTCTAGCTTTTATCTTATCATTCAAACGCACTTAACACCTAGATTTAGTCTGATTGATCACAAAATGATGTGACTTTTTGAAACAAATCGCATTTGCAAATAGTTTAATTCACAAATAGGATAGCTGTTTTGTTTGCTTGTAATCTCCCGTATCTTTACTTGTCCGAAAACAAAAAAGGAGCGAATTTCTTCAACAAATCGTTACCAATAAACACGTAACAAAGTTAAATAGTCAAAAATCGAACAGCTTCGTTTTTCATACAATTATTCACAGTTCTTGTTATCTAATTTAGAATTACGAGTACATTTCACTTCATTATTTTCAAGCGTGCTTTTTGAATTGATTAAATATATTATATTAAATTCAAAAAACGACAATTGTAGTTTCGGAACTTGCTTATTTATTTATTTTGTAAATCTTTACACTTAAGTTCCATCTTTAGATTTGTCTACCGACCTCTCATTGTGATATCGTGATCTTTTTGTCCTTTTATTGTTAAAAAGATCAATTAGTATATTTCAACTCATCTTCAAATAACAAAACAGTTTTTAGTATTATGATTCTATACTTTTGACATTCTATTATTTCTATATGATATCAGAAAGTATAAGAATTGGAAATGACGAGAAAAGAAAAAAGTAAGGTTTCTCAAAAATAATGTTGCGATGAACGTTGGAGACGAGACACTACAAATAAGAAATCAACTCATCATCTGTGAAAATAGAGCACTCTAATGGATTCTTATGGCCTTAGGGTTGGTGAAAACTTCCACTTGGGTTGACATTAAATATTAAAATCGACAAAATTTTTATTGTATCTGAGTATTCACGAAGTTAACATTAATAGACTATAGGAAAATGTGTACATGTAGGGCTACAGTTAATATAAACGGGAATTCTGTTAGGCGAAGAAGTACGTGTTTACGACTAAAATAATATAATTTGAACGTTTTAGTAATTAGTTAATTATACACCAAGATAAAGACAACGGGTTAAATGGAAAACATTTTACAAGGATTCAGTAATGACTATTGATACACGCGTGTTTATCGCATATATACGGTGTTATGAGATGTCGTCAATATTGTTTGTTGTTTTCACTCCATCTAACATTACATGTTACGATAAAATAATGATAGGTGCATTCCCACACAGTCAGCATTAACACCTTAATATTTTACATCTCCACTAAGTCAACATTGGTAAATAAGCATTTTATATTTTGCCTGATTTTTTTTTTTACTATAGTCCCCTTTTTCCAGTATAACTTGTCCTACGATCTATTTATAGAATATTTTCATAAAATGCAATACCTAGATTTTATTCAAAATTAAATATATATATATATATATAGTTATAATTTTCGAAACAGAGGTTTTATTTTAAATAAATAAATAAAAAAACAAATAAATAAATAAAATGAAATTAAATAAATATTTAAATAAATAAAAAAATTAAATAAATGAATAAATAAATTCTGTATTTTAATAACATTTAACAAAACATTTTAAAATTAAATCACATGTATAAAGGTTAAGTCATTTATAACTTCTAAAAAAGTTCTTTTTTTTATTTTTTTTTTTACTTGTTTCCCTAATATCTAACAATATTCTTTATTCCTTGTCAAAGATAACATATTTGACAACTGTAGCAAAGTGACAATGGTTACTACATGAATTAAACTTTTTGTTATTTTGTTATTTGCAGTCTTTATCCAAGTACTTTTACTGAATATATACTATATACTAGTAATATATATATATTCCATACAAAAACAGGTAAAGATACTGTATAAAAGTACATCTAGGCTTTGCATTAATAAATGATTATGAAAATTGCTTTGTGTCTATATATGTTGGAAATTTTCATTAACTTTAAAAAACAATTTTCTTCTTCTTCTTCATCATCTTCATCCTTATTATTTCGAACATTGACACTGAAGATCGACTATCAACCAGAGGTAAAAACCATTAAATTGCAAATTTACAGCGTTTCATGAAAATAAAACACCCGTGTTCTGTCGAAATTTTTAGAAGCTGTAGAAAACTTTACGATGTCACGAATTACCCTTCGCGAAACATTTTTATTGTAATTCTAAAAGACTAATAAAATCCTTATAAATTCCATTATTTCAAAATTCCATAGCCCATAATTCTATCTGTTCGACGCAGGGAAATAAAACATAGAAAACTGCAGTTTAATCAAATGACATTAACAGACAAAGCACAAAAAGACAGAAAAAAAGAATTCGACACAAAATAAGGTAATTTTGATTATAAATAACTCCGACGGTCACCGAACGAATTGCTTATTATTATTCATGTGTTTTAATATGGCCTCACAGTTCCATGTTTATTTCTATAGTAAAAAATGCTCATATGTATTTATTAAAATTTTTCGCACGAATTTTATTTGTATTAACTACAGCTAAGTGCAAATATTACGCAGCTGCAGTTGCATGAACATCATCATTATCATTTAAAAAAAATAAATAGGTTACTGTCACTCTGGAAAAAATGTTGAGAATTTGTCATTTGCAGAATTTAAAAAAAAAAAAGAAAGAAAAATGATAAAAGTTTTATTTGTAAATCAGTACTATTGCCAGCTATTCTTCTGGAAATATTTTACATTGCCATCTTGAATATTACGATTCCCGATAACAAAGTAAAAATATTGAAACTGTAATAAAATCTTATTGCAGCCATGTCCTGTATCCATTTTACCTAACAAGTGGCTTATGAAGTGTTTGATTACAGAATAAAATGTTATCTCTGCCCGGGGTTTGTTTATGTTGTCTGCGATAATATTACCAGCAAGCAGCTTTACTTGAAATTACTTTTCTCAACAAATCAACATCAAATAAAATTTGAGCGGAAAACAATAATTATTTTTCCGGGCTTTATTCAGTATATTGCCCAAAGAAGCCACTTGAAATAGTCATCTCCATCCTTACACAAACAATACCTAACCTTTTGTTAGCTGTTATGGTGTCATTGTGTGCAAACTATAGTCATGATTTATACAATATGAAAGCATTCTCGGTGTCGTAAATACTCATAAAATTCTGCTTGCAAAATATTTGTACAAGATCACAACATGTTCACAATTCATTATTGATCTAAACGGCAGATAACAAAGATTAGTTTGGGTCAATTTGCAGCAAAACATGGCAATATAACTGCTTGGATATCGTTCCACGATGAAATATAGGCCACTTGTAAAGGAACTTTATAATGCCTACCGGTATCTTAACACCCCTTGATTGATTATAAAGGACAATATAGTTGGGGTGATTTATTTTAATTGATATTTTTACTACATCTTGATCTTTTAAATGATGAATGTTATTTCTATACGGTTTATTGGCACAATATACTCAATCTGGTTTGCATCGACGTGAGAAATCTGACGATTTACGTCTGTCGTAATTTAAAACCGTTTACGGTAGTCGTAATTGTCCTAATTTACTCCCTTGTGAGATTTCACGCATCTACTTTATTTCATCGCGTTAAGAACAATATTTGTACGAATTAAACAATTAATTTGATTTTCAATTGATATTCATTTCTTTATTATCATGGTTCGATCAAAATGATAATCCCTTTTCTGGTTCCATATATTAAAACGATATATAATCCCTTTTTAGCAAATAAAAAATAGTAATAATGGTAATAATTCAAATGATAAACGATATTTTTCTAAATAAAATTTGACCGAATCACGAAAAAAAAAAGTATCTGGAAATTGATTAAATATTTTTAAGCCTATAACTTTGTTGATTGTTGAAACATTTCTGAGCTCTCCAGTACAAGATTGTCTAATATTAATGTGGATGTTGCTTTCTCGGTTTATTTAATGCTACAGTATGAATGCCAACAAGAGCAAGAAAATTTTAAATTTGCAGTTGCAGTTAAACATCTGGTACCGGAAGTTGAATATCGGACCCATGGTTGATTTTTTATGCTTGTATTAACTTTAACATTCTTTGTCTTTCCTTTCATATTTATGATGACCAGAGCCATGTTTGCTTAAAAGTGTGTTTCTGATGTCTTAACCATAAATGTGCATTTCTATCGCGTGGCAGGCAGAGGTCGCTTTCTCTTCGATGTTCACTCTTTAAGTTTTTATAAAACATCGACATCAGATGAATGTAAAAAATGTTTTTAAATACAATAAAGAAAAAGATTGTACGCAAAAGGATGTGTATACGAGTGTACGTTGTAAGACTTCTCTGACGTATTTTATTTACATTTATTTCTTAGATATGGATATAATGTCGTTATTGATGCGTTGCTAGGTTTTACAAATTTGATTTTATCATGAACATTAATGACGACATGATGAGATCATATGCCTTCGTTGTTGTTTTCCAATGACATATTGCTACAACAGATACCTCATAATAAATATCTTTACTTAAAATAATTTGTTACAGCTAAAGAGCTCATGTTGTTTCCGGTTAAAGATACCTTGACAAAACACAATATAGCGTCATGTTTCTAACGTCATTATGACGTCAATTATGACAAAGTTAAATTTTAAGATACTTTTTATACAAGTAACATGTAACGATTTACTCAACGTGAATAAAGATTATTAGTAGAATAAAATTGCGGGAGCTGTTAGTACGAAATGAATTCATTAGTCTCATCAAAATTTAACATATATTTGTTTTATATATTTTATCACTTTGTTTCGTTAAGTGGTTTCCATTGTTTGTTAAACTGTTTCATATTCTTGAGACTAACACCAACGTAATGAACGGTGACTTTGCGGGGTTTTTTTATGTTATGATGATGTTTAAAAACAAAAAGGTTCTGTTAAAGTCTGTGATTTGTGCTATTAAAGTATACCGTACACTAACTTTATTTAATTAGAGCTATCTTTTCCTTTTATTTGCCATGTAGTAGTTGTTGTTAACATTTTTTCAACAGATCAATTTTTGACACAATTTCGGTGCCAATCCGATTTTTTTTAAACTTGGTGTTATCGAATGACGAACTGTATTTTATACAACTCTGATTAAATTAAAATTATACTATTCATTATATATTCACCTGTAAGAAATATTTTACTTTATCATGCACTACAATTTTAGATGAGAATAATATTCTCGGTTGCCTATTAACTTTCTCGGACCGCTGTTGACAGTTAATTCATACTACATCAGCATTTTACGTACGTAAGGAAAATATTTTCAAAACATACATATGATTCTGTTATATTCTATATAAAGTAACTTATAGGTCCATTAGGCCATCAAACATTTGGCTTCTTTAATGTTGTGATTTAATATTATTTTACATATATTAATACAAGTCAATCTACTTACTCACTTATTTACTTACTTACTTGTTTGTTTGCTTCTCACTCACTCACTCACTAACTTACTTACTTACTTACTTACTCTCTTGATCTAATTGTTATTTACACTGTGTTTAACGGTAAATTTCAAAACAAAACATTATATAATTCTACACTTTCAATAACTTAGCAAGGGCTTGATAAAGGTATGGTAATGCTATAAAATATGTTTCCGACTAAGAAGGTGTTGGTGATGAGAGGAATTGTATGTTTGTAAAATACTCTAACATCACCTCAGTTAGGTGTAGTCTAATACCCAATATCTACATTAGTATGATTACAATAATCAGAGCAACAAACACGTAACAAAAATTTCCGCAAATGTAACATTGGCTATAAAACTACCGACTTCGTACAGACACCTGACATGGGTATAGTATGTCTCTAACTATCTTATCTGTTCAACATATATATAAGCTATGTCACAATATGTTCTTCACATGTTGGTCTATAATTTAAGTGGAATGAATTTTGACTCGGTAGTTATAGGCACTATGCAATTGTTCTCTGTGTATGATTTATCTCCCCTCTTTTTTATTTAATTTTTTTAAACTCTCACGAGAAGCAAACTCAAAAATGCACTCATCAGAATAATAATGTAACGACAATAATTTATTCTAGTTCTCTCTTTTAGGGTGCTTGACGTTGTATTTTGGGTGCATATGGCATTTATTGCCCAAAAAGCAAACAGAAATGTTTAAAGACCAAGCCTTAATACTTTGAAAATGTTATCACTACTTCTTTAGGCCACTTCTTATGTTGGTATAAGTTAAATAAACGATATAAATCCTGTTGACAGTTAGTTTAGTCACTGGTAAATACAACAAAATAAGACGATTTACACGTATAGATTAGCCATAGCAGAAAACGTAACTTTTATGAAAAATATTTAAGCCGTTTTTAATGCCCTAACGACTTCCCGATATTTACCGCTATTCAGTTGTAACAATATTATTCCTTTTCTCTATTTGTTTTGGTGAAATAATATGTTTTTCACAGATCTGTTTCAAAGTTTAAAGTTTTGTCAAGACTTTAGAAAAAGCGCGACGAAAATAAGTTATTAAGTCAATATTTTTAAAACGCTTCCATATTTGAATCAATCAACAAAGCAAACGTAACGCTAACTTGTAATTCAAAGAAACTAATCTATTTATTTTTCCGATTTTAGCACAGGTCTTTATCTATTTGACTTTTATGTATATATTTATTCAGGAATAATAGAGTTTGCTGTCGGAAATGAATAAAAAATAAACAATTTGGTTTGACCTATTGTCTTATCGGTGATATAAATATTGCAACCTTTTAATGTTTTTGTGTTAGTTTAACAAGAATTCTATCTTCTCACATAACAGTATTGTACATTGATGTTTGGGATCAACTTTTGTTTTTAAATTGTGTGAATTTTTTAGCTAAATTGAAAATTCTAATATAAATAAAACATAGACAATAAAATACATTTAAACTGTTATCACGTATGTTGATGCCATACAATTAACGAAAATCACACCATTAGGATGTAAATAATAAACGGCGTTTTAACATTATAAAACAAAAGTTTGATACGTATGTTTGAGATTCACTCAAATACTAGTATAAATTAAAGTGATATTTGCCATAGCTATTGAATTAATAAAAATTAAAATATAATTTTATTATAAATACCCCTTTCGAACAACAACAACAACAACAATAATAATAATAATAATAATAATATTATTATTATTATTATTATTATTATTATCATATACATATATTCATTCTATGTATAATAATAATAATAAAATTATTATTATTATTATTATTATTATTATTATTATTGTTGTTGTTGTTGTTGTTGTTGTTAATAATAATAATATTATTATTATTATTCCTGTTATTATTATTATTATACATAGAATGAATATATGAATATTATTTATATATTTTATATTGTCAATTTCCTAACAACCATCTACACATAAAATGTAATAAAAAGTGTTTAATATAGTGCATTCTTTGTGTTTGTTAAAATAGAAATGTCTTCTTTTAATTAACATATTTTTTTTCTGGTCTGAAATCTATCAATAAAAAAAATAACAATAATAAAAAAAAAAAACGCCTACACACTCACACATCTGCAGATTTAATTTTATAAATTTTAAAAAATAAAAAAATGAAATAAAAAACATGAGTATTTAATTCATTGGTTACTTCTTATTAATTAAGGGTATCCATATCAATTCATTATGGTGTTATTGTTAAATAAGCTTGTTAAGATTTAAATACGGATGAATTCTAACACTACGAAATAACGATAAATTATCACCTAGGTTACGTACAAATATCTGCAGTCCCTAAAAAAGATCGTGCGTAGAGATATCATCCGTGTATGTACAGGCATACATTATCTGCTGAGATACTTATAAAATTTTGTAAATTCATAATTATCAATTAACTCTATTGAATCCCCCACCCCGATTTTACAAATTTATATCTCTTATCTACCTTATTATTATTACATAAGTTTAAATATTTTCACACCTCCAATAAGTTGTAATTTTTGTGATAAATACAATAAATACTAGCGAAGTATATTATCCGTGATTTATGGACGGACATCTTGGCGTTTATCAATTATTTTTCATTCATACTCGAATAAAACGGCAAATCCGATTTTCAAATTTTCGAAATATCGGTATAGCATGAAACAATATAAAATTGGTTAAAAAGGTTAGTATGCTTAATATTTTTGTTATTTTTCTCTTATTCAGATAACAAAAGATATAGGTGTGAGGATACAAAAATATCACACACACACACACACACACACACACACACACACACACACATATATATATGCCTAAATGACTAGAATTTTATAAAATAATATGTTATGCACTTTTGCTAGTATCAAAGAATTTGCTATAATAAAACAAATGTTTTACGTGGAATTAAATTTTCATTCTTGATAGTGAAGAAGGAAAATAATTAATATCTTAAATAAATGTTTTAAAATCCGTTAATTTTACCATGTACTGATTTTCAAATGTTCATGATATGAATATAATTGTAAAAGTCAGTAAATGGAAATTTTGTCCAAAAAATGCAATTTTAATTCTATTTAGATTTATTTTCTTAAAATCAATCGTCGAAAATTGCTATTTATTCACATAGAAAGAATTCTATTACAATGAATACCATATGGTTAAATTTTAAAACAAATTTGTAATATTGAGATTTACACATTGATAAAGAAAGCAATCCGTTTTCCATATGATTTCGCTTGACTTTGAAATCTTAAGGAAATAATCTTTTCAACAGTAGTCTCTTCAAAAAAATTCAATGTATCTTTCTAATTACGGTAAGTGAAATATATTCTGGGCTGAGCTCAGTGGCTAAAGGAATATTAAATAAAATTTCATCAATTTGAAATCAAAAGAAATAAAATTCATTATGATGCTTAATGGTAATAAAATTATTTGAATTCATCATAAAGTATATAAATACAATCTGACAGCTCAACTTTTAAGATATTGTCAAGTGCTGATTTTGAATTTCTGTTAAAATAATGCATTCAAAATCAGCACATGACAACATCAGATCTTTTTGTAATATATCTATACTGCTGTGTTTGGTTTCATAACCAACATCTAAACTCTCGAACCAGGTTTCATTGTTGTCAAAATCATAGTAGCCATGTTAGCAAAAGTTTGGCAAATTTGAAACAACTGTCATATGCTAAATTTTGAGTTTTTTTTATAAAATAAAATTTTCAAAATTTGAAATTCAAAATTTCGCATATAACACAACAGTTGATTTTAATTAGAAATTTTTAAATCGAGAATTCTAATAACAATTAAAATTGTAATACATACACATAAATAAAACAACCTTTAAATATTTTTAGTATTTTTTTTTATATTTATATAATATGTATATATAAAAGCACTTACAAGTATATAGTTACAAATACACAAATCTTTTGTAAAGTTTTTTTTTTCAAAATAAGTGTTAAAATCTAGCGTCTTATTTACAGTCGAATATAGACTGAATAAAACTTAAAGCTAAATACCATTAAACTTTTTAAAATATAAAAAACTACAAAATTTGAAATATTAATTGCTGATTTCAGTAAAATATTACTACGACTAAAATATGGAAAATGAATGAAATATACTTATATAATTATTATCTTTTCAATGACAAATATTTGCACTGTTTTTTGTAAATTTGTGATTTGAACACAATTATAAACAATTAACAATAAATAAAATGTCAAATTTACACTGGAAATGCCATTATATTTAACTTATGTTTGTCTCACCGTTGCCATCCGGCCAAACCACAAGCTTGCAAATATTGTCTGTATTTTTCAATATCCAATGCATTTGGTAATGACGCAGTTTGAAACTGAGCTAAAAATGCAGCCGGATTTCCCGACCTTGTCACATCAAACAGTCCTGGTCTAACACCGGCCATAGAGGTCGGTAATGAAATATTTGACGATATTGTTGCTCTTGATGACGTAACAGAATGTGGTACTGAAGATGCTGGACTAGAGGCTGGACTACTGTTAGATTTTTTGGAACTTTCTGTATTTCCTATGATACTGTCTATTGAAAATCCAGGTTTTGAAGTAGTTGATGCAGGCGTTGAAGCCGGACTAGGTGTTGATGGAGCATGGGGTGAAATTGCAAATCCACGCCCGCCATGTGATAAAGGTGTTTCCCTTAGAGAATGAGGCAAAGTATTGAATGGTATTGCGGTTTGCAATGACTGGCGCGCATTGTTTAGTCCATTTAAATGAATATCTCCTTGAGTTAAGAACGGCAGGTGAGATGGAGCCATCGTCGGACTAAAATATGGATACGGCAAACCGGTCGCTGCGATTGACGGATGATGTCCATGAGAATGAGCGGCCAAGAATCCATGATGATGGAAATAGGGATCTGAAGCAGTCATAAATGCTGTAGGCTGTTGCATCATGTCACTGTGACGTTTGTACCTTTTGCGGCGTCTTAAGAAACTTCCGTTATCAAACATATCCTCACTTGCTGGATCGAGGGTCCAGTAATTGCCCTTTCCTGGGTTTCCAGGTTCCCTTGGAATTTTCACGAAGCAGTCATTCAAAGATAAGTTATGACGAATACTGTTTTGCCAAGCTGGAAACTTTTCACGGTAATAAGGAAATCTGTTCATAATGAATTCACAAATGCCTGATAAAGTTAATCTTTTCCTGGATGATTGCAAAATTGACATTGTTATTAAAGCTATATAAGAATATGGCGGTTTAACCAAATTGGTCTTACCAACTTTTTTCCCGGAACCGTCTTTGTTTTCTCCATCTGTATCTGAGTTTGTAGAAGTTACAATTTTCTCCGTTCCATTTTCGCAGTTATCATTTGATGGCGATGGAATTGGCGAAATATCGGAGTTTATATCATCACTGTCGACAATATCAATTTCTTCATCTTCGTCACTGAAGTCGTCTGTTCTCAGATGTTCCTTTGCCCATCTTTCTGTGTGTTCCACGTGTCTTAAAAAGTTTCCATTTTGTTCAACATTTAATTTCATTTCCGATTTAATATTGTCCATATTTTGCCCATCCTCAGATTGCAAGTGAATATGATTGTCTGCTTGAACCACTAACCTTTCTGGACTTGTATTTTCCATGTCGAATCTCATTTTAAATAACTGGATTTTTCAATTTCAGATGCATAAGTTACATATATTGAAGTTTCTTAATAAAATGTTATATTAAATTTCACATCAAAAATGGTAAATTATCAGTCCTCGGTATTTTTTTTTTTTTTAAATTGTAAAATTCCGAGTTAAACTTTAAACAATTTCTTGTTAACGTGATGATACTTCGAAAGTTTTCAGTTTTTGTGACCACCTACGTTTCAGTTAACGTGTATTTATAAACATAATCTTTATAATTTGACAGGTCGAAATAAGAGTATTGTACCAAGTTCTCACGACTGTCAATCATGAGCAGATTATTAGTCACGTGACGATTGATGCCGTACACCTAACGTATACTGGAATATCAATTTGATAACACCTCCCATATCTCCGCCCATTTTACAAAATTAAACTGTTTTCGTTAGCAAACAAATTGTAACAAATCTCCACAAACTATTGCTGATCATAAATAGCGTTATCGTAAGATTAAATTCATATTGAGGGTGATTTAAGAAAGTTATTTAACAACTTTAACTCCGTGCCAAGTTAAATTAAGTTCAAAATGAAATAAAGATTTGACACAAATATCAGATTAAAAAGAGATGCCGTTGACTTAAACAAACAGTTTTGAAATGCGGATGTTTTACGTTACCGTCAAATGTACCCAAACTAAAACTTTTTAAAAAATTTAATTGTCGTGGGTGTTTTATAATTGTATTTAATCTAATTCTTTTCATTTAATAAGACATTCAAATTGGAGTGGGAAATTATTTACGAGCATTGGTAGATTGATTGATTGATTGATTTATTTATTTATTTATTTATTTATTTATTTATTTATTTATTTATTTATTTATTTATTTATTTAGTTAGTTAGTTTTCAGAAACTGATATTGATAATATTATTTCGCAATTCAGTTTATTAACATATTTCGGCGTAGCATATATAATGGCAGGGTTACATATGAATTCCATACAAAAAACTGGTCGCCGGTAGTTTATTAATCAATGCTAAAAATGATCATAATATTAGTGGTTTTTTTATTTATTTTTTTTTATATTTTTTTTTCTTTACTGATTAATATTATTCATGAAGGATATTTAATGCAAAAGGGTCATGTTGTAAATGCTAGAACGTTTCGAAACGATAAAACTTATTTGAACGTTTAGAATTTTTTATAAAATCAAAATAGTTAAAGAAAAATATCGTATGCTATTTTAAAGTGATTCATCATAAGAAATCATTAAAAATTTCAATGAAAAAAATATGAAACATTTCAATAAAAATGTAAAACATTTCAATCAAAATGTAAAACATTTCAATCAAAAAATGTGAAATATTTCATTATTATTATTATTATTATTATTATTTAATTTTTTTTTAAATGTTTAATAAAAAATAAAATTAAAATCTACATCAATGTATTTTATAACACCGATTGGTCGTTGTTAATGTTAAGACAAGAAACGTTATATAATTTTGAGACCAAAAAAAACACTAATATTTTGATTATTTAGTATTAATTAATCGAAACATTAATATCTTCAACTCAGACTAATCCCTCTTCTTGGATAATCTCTACATCATCACACCCGTGTTCTAGATGAATATTAGTAATAATAGTGATTAAAGAAAATTATGATCCGTCTAAGTGGTCATTAATATGTCCAGTAAGGGGTTTGAGATTCTGGATTTCTCCATGGTCAGTCAGGTAATTTGTTTATAACAGGTGGGATTTTTAGATTATCATCTTATCAATGTGTGTAAGACAAACCATGAACCCTATCAATTGACACTCTCAAGTATATCGAAAGTTGTTACATCTTTGGCCATTTAAAATTGTATCAACATTACTAATAACAATGTTTTGATCTTACGTCAACTAACAGCATGGGAAACAGTAGGATACAGTGTTATGATAATAGAAAAGTTTCGTATTAACCTCACTCGATTTTAGCAAAACATTTGGTAACACATTTCGTCCCCGGCGCGAACAAGCTGTTTTGTAAATATTTCCACGTATACGACAAATTGTTCACAAACCAATATCTTTTTCACGCTGAGCTTTTGATGTTAATTTCAATACATTGTAAGACTGAGTGTAATTGACACACAAACAACGGAAGATTTTCCACAAGTTTGGTCGAATAACGCCCCTTTTTAAAGGTAAAACTGTAGATAGGGCAATGTGATTAAATCAAGATCACTTTACTTGTGTATATAACAATGTTTTGGTGGACACTTGTTACAGTTTACGAAAGCTAAATATTTGCTCGCTTTAACAGATAGTGTGGTAAATTTTTCAGCAAAACTTGACTATCAAACATTTCTTCTACAAAATCTTTGGTATTATATAAACAAATGTTTAATCTAAATGTACTTGAAATATCATCTATTCATTTCTATGTAGTATTTATAGTACAACACCTGTGATTTAGAAATAGAAAAAAAATTGAAGATTATTAAAAGCAAACATTTATTTGAAAAATTGTCCTTTCTCATATTAATTTCCTGCTTGTTAATTTAATGAGTAGTGCCAGGCGCACTTGTTGGGTGTATTTACACTCCCTTGGATAAATGTGTGTACAGACCCCCTCATAAAATTGTCAGAATTCGATAAAATACTCTTATACTATCTATTACAATTACCGAACATTATGGAAAAGTAGCTAAATTATTTGAAATTCACATGATGTGATGACACTGTGCTATATTAGTTTGGCAATAAACAAGGGAGGTTTTTATCAGCCAACATGAAATCTTTAGAATTATCTATATTTATTATGAAATAACCCCTCATTTGTCAACAATGTGTATATATTGGATGACCCGAAGTCAGTGAAAACTAAACAAATATATAGCAATATTTCTGATACCTGTTGATTTATTTATGGTTCTATTGTAGACATTTATCCCCCATCCTGTTGAGTATGGCGGAGATGAGATTTCCAGTTGCCTGGCTTGTCAAAATTTGTCCATGGTTTATTGGGTTTATCACTTGCGTGTCAGGGGTTTGTTTTTCTTTGGTCAACAGAAATAACTTTATTTTATGGGAAATAATTTTTTGTTATATTTTGAAAATATAAATGGATCTTGTCAAATTATTTATTTTTATAAATGGTTTAAAGTAATCATTTTGTCATAACTTAGAAACAAAAGTGATGTATTTATCTGTTTTGAAATCACAACATAACATGATGTATTCGTATTTCTGACAACTTAATTTTCCGACAAAAGCACAGTTTGCAGAAAAAAATGTGAAAGCTTATATACATTCAATTACATGAAATAGTTTTAAATTTCAAGTTTATCTAAAAACAACCAAATTCCTAAAATGTGTCAGTAAAATTAAATTAACGGGATTGTGTTGAAGAAACTTCACACATGACGCGACATAATCAAGGAATACAAAACAGATTTATGTATTTTAATTAGTTTAAACGATATTTATTTCAATAAATATATACATGAACAATAACATTTCATCAATTAGACAAAAAGGGGATTATATAATTATATGCTATGAAAAAATTATTTATTTATTTATTTATCATTTATTTTTGGAACACACACACACACAGATATATATATATATATATATATATATATATATATATATATATATATATATATATATATATATATATATATATATATATATATATATATATGCGACTTATGACAAATAAGAAGCAATGTATGAGAATTAAATAAATTAACAAAATTTGGTAAAATGAGATAAAAATTGTCATTGTCTCTTAAGCAACCCCTTAGCGTTGGGCAACTGAATACAGATTCACTAAAATTAGCCGCTGCTAAAATCGAAATCATAATGTTAATTATACCTTTCATAATGTACAAGGCAATACAAATATATCTGAATCAA
The DNA here is from genome assembly GCA_029721355.1 of Tegillarca granosa. NCBI lineage: Eukaryota > Metazoa > Mollusca > Bivalvia > Arcoida > Arcidae > Tegillarca > Tegillarca granosa. The sequence continues at coordinate 6,014,268 of CM056598.1, forward strand.
AATAATTTTTAAAGATAGGATGGAACAATTTCTGGCGCAATTAAAATACAGTTTGATCTAGATTAAAAAACAGACTTGTAGAATATATTAATATAATTCGAATATAGGATTTTGACTTCAGAAATATATCAATTTTCTTGCTATACCTGATTGAATATGTGGTCGTGATAATAATTTTAGACATTTTATCTAATTGAAACGGCAAAATTTTTACTGTGAGAAGAAAACATTACGACATACAGGGTTAAACATTTGTCTTGGGTTAAGCTAATTTATCTAAAGAAAATTTACATAAAATCCAAATAATTAATCCCTAAGTTTATTAAAATTGACACTGATCTTAAAATAACAATTAATCTAGAAATAAGATTAACATCATTGATTATGATATTTATTTTGTAGAGTATGATATAACGGTGCACAGGTTAATGACATAAGGTCGTGTCATGGTTATACTATATAATGTTATAGAGAGAGAAGGAGACGCTAATCTTGTTAACACTAATTGAATTTCCTTGATAAATTTTACATACAATATATATTATCTATAATAATATTATAATAAAACAATCAACCTATAAATGAACGTTTCACCTTCAGATTATTTCGCATTAACACGAAAACCATATTATCTTCTAGATCATGTTATTAAATGGTCAAAATTATCCTTTCAACACCCGATAATGGACTTTAACAAATAGTACATCATGTCTAATTGTTTTCCGAATAAAGGTTTGTTTAAAACTAGATGTCTATTAACATTAGATAATAATAGATGCCAGATTGTAATCATTTAATTCGGTTGACACCGGGAAACATTTATTTTGAAGGACCACGGACGATAATACATTTTACATAAATGTTTCATATTCTTAAGTTAAAATCAATGTTATCCATTGTTAACAGGTGTATACAATAGCAGGATGTCCATAAATGTTACATAAGGTTTATTTCAAATTATCAACATATATAGATGGGTTAATGTAGAAATTATCAATTGTCTGGATAAAACCTTTGAATAAAAATGTAACAAAACTTCACGCAGTTCGTGCTACTTTTGCTTGTAAAAAGTAACTTATCATACCTTGGACATCTTTTCTGCTAACTTCAACCTGAAACAGAAAGCAGAATGCAAACGGAGTTACATTTTTGGTCACCAAAATTCGAGCTAACTCAAATATCTCAATATAGCTCATATAACTAAATGACCCACGATAACTCAGAAAACTCAAAAAAAATATTCAAAATTACAGTAGAATAAAGTAGAATAAAAATGAACAAAGTTGAATAAAAATTACGGTAGAAAAAAATGAACAAAGTTGAATCAAAACTACGGTACAATAAAAATGGAACAAAGTTGTCAGTGATGTTGATATGAGGTACTGTGGACCATTGTAGTTTGAACTGTAAAAATATATACATCTGAAAAAACAAACGTAAGATTTTTTCGACTGAATCTAATACTAGTATTCCATTGTTTATTAAGATTTTTTTTTACAAAGTTCTAAAACAGAGCTGAGCCTTTCAATACCTATGAGTGACATAGAAGTATAGTAATGGTGTATTACCCCACAGTCAAATCAATTCCTTAAAACAAGCAGTCATTTCTTTGATAGAAGAGGAAACCGAGGTGCCCGAAAATCAGTGACTAATCTCTGACAAGCTAACGTTATGAACACTACGATCTGTTCCACTAAGGATTTAAACCTAAGTTGTTATAGGCGCTAAAACCAGTAAACGTACGCTTTAGACAAATCGGTTACAGGGTCCCTTTATCACCGACAAGGAGAACTTCTTAATACTCAATTAACGTCAAGGTATTCACGAGGTTGAGCCAGGGAGCAAATTAATACTGCTACTATTTAGCTCAAAATAGAGCCAGATAAATATCAATGTGAATGGACGTGAGTTTGACAACATTCTGTGCCATAATATGTAGTAAAAATAGGACAGAATCAACACCAATGCTATAAATCAATAGCATACTATCTTCGGTTTAAATGGAAATGTTCATCAAAGTCGTTCACAGCGAAATCTTTAAAGTTTATCTATGCACACTTTAAACACATCCATCTGTGCAAGTTTAGGGACATTTGGAGCGAAAATGAAAAAAAATATATATGATGTTCCGAACGTTTCTAAACATATTCATACCATATACCGCAAAACTAAAGCAAAGACGAGTATAATACATTTGCTATGTGTGACCAAGTGATGGGACAAACAACAGAGGTAAGTGAGTATAAATGTTAAACGAAAAAAAAAATGCTTTGTCATATTTGCCTGTAGATCTTCTAATAACAACATAAAAACAATGATTGATGATATTCTGGTTTTATATGTTAACCCATGGTAGCGTTGCCTAAATCGATCAAGTGAGGGACTGTTTAAGCGCTCAGTCAAAAGGTATACTCATCCAAAGTCAAGGAAAAATAAAGATGTTTCCAATCAAAAGTCTTATTCAAATATGTTTTGGTCTTTAATGGTCAGAAACATCAATCATCATTCAACTAAGTAACAAAATCGGGTTAAAGGAACATTCATGTCATGTTGTTTTATCTTTCCTCTTTTAATTTACTTGTTGCTTTTACCGCACCAAAAAGGAAATCAGGACATCTAGTCTCACTTCTCTTAATCACTCTAACTATAATAATTAGTAATTCAAATTTAAAGGACTTTACTAGAGCGGGAGAAAAATTTACCACAGGGGATAAATAAAAACGATAATAACGATGAGCTAGTTAATGCAAAATTATACTACACACTTCATGTTGAATTTAAAGCATCTTGTCTAATTTTATATAACCCATCTGTCATTAAAAGTGTTAATCATTGTTTAGGAAAAAGAGATAATTTGGGGGGTTTACTCTAACACCTGGTTTTTGCTATTCTAAAGTGGTTCTCTATCAAAAACACAAAAAACTCCATTAACTGACTACCGCAAAACAGAATGACGAGGTTAGCGTAACAAGTTCCAGCGAAATAGTTGCCCTTGGCAACAGAAATTTTGTTAAAATCACCTGCATGCTCATGTTTAAATGATACAGTAAACAAACGTCTTTGTGAATGAAAATAAAAGATTTCCCCTTTTAAACTGAATACACTCGATGCATAACCAACCGCAGAGATTGTCGTCTGCTTGTTGAGACAAGATTTAGTTGGTTTAAAGGTCAAATAATTTTTAATTGGCAATGGTGCATGTGTATGAATGCTTTAAGATCGCGGGTTACCACAACTTGTGATACCATACAACCGAAAGAAAACAAGTTTGATATTGCAAGGTCAAAGGTTGTCACATTCAGGGTTATGGTCAGCTTAGCCCTCATGAACAAGTACAATCAGTAGGTTACGTTAAATTGGCATATAGTATACGTTACTCTGGTAAACAGTCTTGATGTCCTTTAAAAAGTATTAGATGAAATCATACTTTCTATGAAATAATAATAACATATACTGATGTTTCTGAAAAAGTGTTTTAGGCTACGGATAAATATTGATTTAGCCAGCATGCTGTGCAAAAAGGGTAAAAGATCAAACATCAAACATGAAAGCAAAGCAAACCATCTAATATCACATGCTTAACTTGTAAGTAAAACAAAATTATCTACGTAAACAAGACAGAACGTCCAATGTAAAAAAAGACAGACCGTTAAACTTAAATCAGACAGAACATCCAATGTAAATAAGACAGAACATTCAACGTAAATCAGATAAAACATCCAATGTAAATAAGACAGAAAATCCACTGTAAATAAGACAGAACATCCAATTTAAATTAATTCAATGTAAATAGGACAGAACATTTAATGTAAATAAATTCAATGTAAATAAGAAAGAACATTCAATGTAAAAAAGACAGAACATCCAATGTAAATAAGACAGATCATCTAATGTAAATAAGACAGAACATCCAATGTTTATAAGATAGAACATCCAATGTTAATAAATTCAATGTAAATAGGACAAAACATTCAATGTAAATAAGACAGAAAATCCAATATAAATAAGACAGAACATAAAATGTAAATAAACAGAACATAAAATGTAAATAAACAGAACATCAAATGTAAATAAGACAGAACATTCAATGTAAATAAGACAGATCATCAAATGTAAATAAGACAGAACATTCAATGTAAATAAGACAGAACATCCAATTTAAATTAATTCAATGTAAATAGGACAGAACATTTAATGTAAATAAATTCAATGTAAATAAGAAAGAACATTCAATGTAAAAAAGACAGAACATCCAATGTAAATAAGACAGATCATCTAATGTAAATAAGACAGAAAATCCAATATAAATAAGACAGAACATAAAATGTAAATAAACAGAACATCAAATGTAAATAAGACAGAACATTCAATGTAAATAAGACAGATCATCAAATGTAAAAAAGACAGAACATTCAATGTTAAGAGGACAGAACATTCAATGTAGATAAGACAGAACATCAGATGTAAATAAACAGAACATCCAATGTAAATAAGACAGAACATCCAATGTAAATAGGACAGAACATCCAATGTAAATAAGACAGATATTCAAATGTAAATAAGACGGAGCATTCAATATGTAAATAAGACAGAACATTCAATGCAAATAAGACAGAACATTCAATGTAAATAAGAAAGAGTATCCAATGTATATAAATTCAATGTAAATAGGACAGAACATTCAATGTAAATAAATTTAATGTAAATAAAACAGAACATCCAATCTTAATAAAGACAATGTAAATAAGACAGATCATCAAACGTAAATAAGACAGAACATCCAATGTAAATAAGACAGAACAGCCAATGTAAATAAGACAGAACATCCACTGTAAATAGACAAAACATAAAAAGTAAATAAGAAAGAAGAATCAATGTAAATAAGACAGAACATCCAATGTAAATAAGACAGAAAACCAAATGTAAATAAGACAGAACACCAAATGTAAATAAGACAGAACATTCAATGTAAATCAGACAGAACATTCAATGTAAATAAGAAAGAGCATCCAATGCATATAAGTTGAATGTAAATAGGACAGAACATTCAATGTAAATAAATTTAATGTAAATAAGACAGAACATCCAATGTAAATAAGACAGAACATTCAATGTAAATAAGACAGATCATCAAATGTAAATAAATTCAATGTAAATAGAACAGAGCATTCAATGTAAAGAAGATAGAACATCCAATGTAAATAAGACAGAACATCCATTGTAAATAAACAGAACATCAAATGTTAATAAGACAGAACATTCAATGTAAATAAGACAGAACATTTAATGTAAATAAGACAGAACATTCAATGTAAATAAGACAGAACATCCAATGTAAATAAATTCAATGTAAATAGGACAGAACATCCAATGTCAATATATTCAATGTAAATAAGAAAGAACATTCAATGTAAATAAGACAGAACATCCAATGTATATAAGACAGAACATTCAATGCAAATAAGACAGAACATTAAATGTAAATAAGAAAGAACGTCCAATGTAAATAAGAAAGAACGTCCAATGTAAATAAGAAAGAACACCAAATGTAAATAAGATAGAACATCCAATGTAAATAAGACAGAACACCAAATGTAAATCAGATAGAACAGCCAATGTAAATAAGACAGAACATTCAATGTAAATAAGACAGAACAACCAATGTAAATGCATTCAATGTAAATAGGACAGAACATTCAATGTAAATAAATTCAATGTGAATAAGAAAGAACATTTAATGTAAATAAGACAGAACATCCACTGTAAATATATAAGACAATGTTAATAAGACAATACATTCCATGTAAATAAGAAAGAACGTCCAATGTAAATAAGACAGAACACCAAATGTAAATCAGATTGAACAGCTAATGGAAATAAGACAGAACATTCAATGTAAATAAGACAGAACACCAAATGTAAATCAGATAGAACATCCAATGTAAATAAGACAGAACAGCCTATGTAAATAAGACAGAACATCCACTGAAAATAAGACAAAACACCAAAAGTAAATAAGATAGAACATCCACTGAAAATAAGACAGAACACCAAAAGTAAATAAGATAGAACATCCACTGTAAATAAGACAGAGTATCCAATGTAAATAAGACAGAACACCAAATGTAAATAAGACAGAACAGCCAATGTAAATAAGACAGAACATCCAATGTAAATAAGACAGAACACCAAAAGTAAATAAGATAGAACATCAACTGTAAATAAGACAGAGTATCCAATGTAAATAAGACAGAACACCAAATGTAAATAAGACAGAACACCAAATGTAAATAAGACAGAACATTCAATGTAAATAAGACAGAACATTCAATGTAAATAAGAAAGAACGTCCAATATAAATTAGAAAAAAACATTCAATGTAAATAAGACAGAACATTTAACGTAAATCAGATAGAACCACCAATGTAAATAAGACAGAACATCCACTGTAAATAAGACAGAACATCCAATGTAAATACAGTCAATGTAAATAGGACAGAACATTCAATGTAAATAAATTCAATGTTGATAAGAAAGAACATTCAATGCAAATAAGACAGAACATCTACTGTAAATAAGACTGAATATCCAATGTAAATAAGACAGAACATTCAATGTAAATAGGACAGAAGAATCAATGTAAATAAGACAGAACACCAAAAGTAAATAAGACAGAACATTCTGTATAAAAAACGCAGGACGTTCTATGTAATGAAGGCAAAGCATCAAATGTAAATAAGACAGAACATCTAATGTAAATTAGACAACATCCTATGTAAATTATACAGAACGTCCAATGTTAATAAGACAGAATGTCCAATGTAAATAAGACAACATCCCTTGTAAATTATACAGAACGTCTAATGTAAATAAGATAGAACATCCAATGTTAATAAGACAGAACATCCAATGTAAATAAGACAGAACATCCACTGTAAAAATGACAGAACATTCTATGCAAAAATTGTATTTTCAATGTAAATGTCGGTATTATGTTTATATGCAATATTTATTCATTTGTCCAAAAAAGAGGAACATTTACTGATATAGGTAGAATAATTTTTATGATCAAAACAAAAAATTAACAAAATGACAGTACTTTAACATAAAAAAGATGGAAAATTCCCAAGCACACACCAATTACAAAGTTATCAATACATGTATTATTACTCTTAAACCATATTTGTAAAGCTACATTATAACTGAATATGTTCAAACTGATGCATAATTTTATTCTTTCAAATTTCATTTGTATTGTGAATAAAACATATTTAAAGAATCATTATCAAATGAAGTAGAAATGCATTTATATCATCCTTGAATTTCTTCTTTTCAATTCCTATTAAGTTTCAACTCTTTTCTCCAGCCTTTTAAAAAGTGAAAGCAAACGAATAAATAAACATTAATTTGAAAAAAGACAATTATTGGCTTATAAAAACCATGGGAATTTTATAATCTGTGTCTTTATGTTTTACGTTAACTAAACTAATATCTATAATATTGGAATTGATTTTTATATTGACAGGAGGGTGGATGATCTTTCACAGTTATTGAAGCATGTTTGGAAACATTTTGCACGTTTGTATTTTATACAGTATTATCCAATTAATTGTTCCCAAAAACGTCCTGTATCGATAGGTATATCATTGATTCCGTTTGTTAATGTTACGCGATATGGCAACCTTTATTTGGTTTGTTAAACGATTTTTATCTCGAAACAAAAACAAATTCATCTGCTTTTATTTAACTATATTTCGAATTATTGACATGTACATATTAAGTTTGCCTATTAAAATCATATGTTTGTTAAATATTGAAAATGTTTAGCTTTAGTTTCAACGCGAAAAATACACGTTTGGTTTCCGGCCATAGATTTGTTCGTAATTTATCAATACAAAAAAAATCGTGCGGTTTCAAAAGACAAATTAACGAACTAAAAGCACGGGGATATCTAGCGTGGGGCTCCGATTGTTTACCAGTTATTCTAGTTTCGTCCCACTACCGGTTTTGCTATTATTTTACTTCTAATATGACGGATAAGTAATTCTACTTGATAGTTATTGAATGTAAATGTAAACTTTGTACATTGATACCATAAGAAGCAGGTGTGTTTGTCTAATAAAAAATAAATGACATTGCTTTAATGTAAAAGTAAATTTACACTTTCTTTGATCACGTCCCAGTAGTTAGTTATACATATGTTGTAAACTTTTATTTTGCCTGTATTCACACCTATTTAAATCTAAGTATCATTAAGGCTAGGTAAACAGTTGTCTTTGTCAGCTGTATCATAGCTTAAATCTTTATCTTTTTCTGAATTATATCCCCTCAAAGTTTGCTTTAGCTACCCATCAATACCCTCCAGGGGATAACGTGCTTACACAGTCTCTGGATTAACAAAAGGTATAGTTTGATCAAACTGTTTACGATTTCCAAAGCTTTCCGTAATTAGGCAGTATGTTTGAATTTTCTCAAAAATATTTTTTTATTTAAGAAAAAAACTTTACAAAAGATGTTTTCGTTAAAGTAAAATACATTTGGTTATAGTTTGATCTAGACTGATCAGGTGTCATCTATAGATGTTCGGCCCAGTATTGATATGTAAACAATATCGAAGTAAGTAAGCACTGACATTAAACCATAGACATATATAAAAACATGGTAATTATACACAACCTATAAACAAATGTGTTGTCATGGCTACGGGAATCGTAACTTATAACAATCATGATGGATAAAAAGGCCGGGGGCATGCATTGTTTTGTTTTCATGTTCAAATCATTTAAAGATTTGTCCAAACATTGCACCAACAGAGAATGTATTGTCTGCGAGTCATTATACCCCGACTATTAGGTCCATCACATTGTATAGATGTTTAATGCATTTTCACAGCAATGACAAGATTGAGAATTGTTTTTCTGGTCAGTTTAAGGAAAGAAGTATAGGATTGTTATATACATTTTTTTGAAAACTTTATTTTATTGATATAAAATAAACAAAAATTTGTACATTAGCAAAAGTTTCTTCTAGCTTTATGCTATGTTTAGATTTGTTACATAGTCTAGATATATTACCATCTATTTATAATAATAATGATAATAATAATAATAATAATAATAATAATAATAATAAATTATTATTATTATTATTATTATTATTATTATTATTATTATTATTATCACCATCATCATCATCATTATCATAATCATTTTTATTATTATTATTATTATTATTATTATTATTATTATTATTATTATTATAATTATTATTATTATTATTTTATCATCATCATCATCATTTTTATTCTTGCTGTTATTATTATTATTATTATTATTATTATCATCATCATTATTATTATTATTATTATTATTGTAATTATTATTATTATTCGGATTTCTATCTAATATTCCATTTAAGACTATAAAAACACATACTGAAATTTCAACGGACAAATCATATATAATGTTATCTGTTTGAGTGAATCAAATACATTTGTACTTAAAAAGTTCTTTACTGTTGCCTGTCTCACAAAGGAACTTGTTAGTCAATTTGAAAACCAAAATTTGTGTTGAAAAACTAATTCGATTTAATCAATATACAAAAAAATGAACAGAAAACTTGCCTTAGTATTTCAAGTATCGGATACCTCTTTTGAACGCAAAGAAATAAACAACTCGGTTTATTTACCAATGCACTTCATTCGTCAAAGACGACCAAAAACTATAGACAACCAATTTAAAGGATTGCTAATCGAAGCCATCGAGATAAAAAATTCGTTAGAACATTTTGAATCACAAATTATGTACAAATATAAATCGGTAATAATTTTCATTTCTAAGTAAGCAAATATAATAATGTCGTCTCTTCTTAGTACATCATTATTGAATTAACAAATGGTTAGAAGTAATGAAAAATTGTTACGTTTACAGATATAAACCTAACAATAAAGGAATTAATACCACTAAATAGTGAACAAAAAGGTTGGCCTTTAACAAAATGAGTTTCCATAATTCAGCGCAATGATTATGTCTTTTAATACGCAATTTCCTTCAATATATCGATCTTTGTTTAAACAAGACATTTTATTAAAAGATTTAAACATTTTCAGATCAAAGTGACACTTAATCAAAAGTTTCATCATGTTTCTTGGTTGCTATCCAATTAATTATTATTTCTTGTGTCATTGTTTTTTACTTGCAGATAAATTGCAATAATTAAGAGAACAAGATTTAAACATAAAAACCGTCTCAATTATTTATATAAAAAAAGTTTTTTTGATATTTACAAACTGTAAAATTTGATTACTTTTGTCAAAGACGGATAAAGACAGTTCTATGCTAACTATCATTTTAAAACTCTAGCTTTTGTTCTCTACATTACCTCTCTCATTTATAAATAAGGTTCTTAGTTTATTCAAGATTTTGTGACAAAGCCTGTTATTCAGTAAACCACTGAATAAAATTATACTCATCACCATGCAGGAGACACTTTCTACTTAACAGCATCCAACTAATAATGCTTATAAAAACCTGAATTAAACCACCACCAACAACATACATAATAATAATAATAATAATAATAATAATAATAATAATAATAATAATAATAATAATAATAATAAACAACTTTGATTTACTTTTTATAGTGTCACATGACATAAAACAACAAATTTATTTAAAACAAAAGAAATATTAGTAATATTACGACATCTATCCTAAAAGACTTACCAGACACTTTAAACATATAATTCATATAATCCATATAATAGCACGTTAATAGGCCATATAAAATACTACCAATTAGCTCGAGTTTGACTAATGCAGTCAATCATAAAATATCTTCATGTTCAAATAATAAAATATCATTGAAAAAATCTCATGTATTAAAATTAATTTAAAAATAACAGATCAAAAAATTGTTAAAATCTTGACCACGAACTAAATGAACGATAGCATCATGATAAACTATACATCAGAATCAACAGAACAAACAATAATAATCAGAATCATCAGAACAACAATATTGACCAGAATCAGCAGAACCAACAATAATAACCAGAGTCCACAGAACCAACAATAATAACCAGAATTAGCAGAACAAAACTAATAATCAGAATCAGCAGGACAACAACTATAACCAGAATCAGTAAAACCAACAATAATAACCAAAGTTCACAGAACCAACAATAATAACCAAAATCAGTAGAACCAACAATAATAACCAAAATCAGTAGAACCAACAATAATAATTAGAATCAGCAGAACAATAATAATAACAAGAATCAGCAGAACGAAAAAAAATTAATCAAAATCCACAAAACCAAAAAATAATAATCGGAATCATCAGGACAACAATAAAAAACCAGAATCAGCAGGACAACAATAATAACCAGATTCAGCAGAACAACAATAAAAACCAGAATTAGCAGGACAACAATAATAACCAGAATCAGCAGAACCAACAAAATCAGAACAACAATAAAAACCAGAATCCACAGAACCAACAATAATAACCAGAATAACAAGGACAACAATAAAAACCAGAATCGCAACCAATAATAGTAACCAAAATCAGCAAAACAACATTTATAACCAGAATCAGCAGAACCAACAAAATCAGAACAACAATAAAAACCAGAATCCACAGAACCAACAATAATAACCAGAATCACAAGGACAACAATAATAACCAGAATCGCAACCAATAATAGTAACCAAAATCAGCAGAACAACATTAATAACCAGAATCAGCAGGGCAACAATAAAAACAAGACACAGCAGGACAACAATTATAACCAGAATAGCAACAATCAATAGTAACCAGAATCAGCAGAACAACGATAATACCCAGAATAAGCAGGACAACAATAGAAACGAGAATCAGCAGGACAACAATAATAACCAGAATAAGCAGGACAACAATAATAACCAGAATCAGCAGAACAACAATAATAACCAGAATCAGAAGAACAACAATAAAACCCAGAATCAGAAGAACAATAATAATAACCAGAATCAGCAGAACAACAATAATAACCAGAATCAGCAGGACAACAATATAACCAGAATCAGCAGGATAACAATAAAACCCAGAATCAGCAGGACAACAATAAAACCAGAATCAGCAGAACAACAATATAACCCAGAATCAGCAGAACAACAATAAAAACCAAAATCAGAAGAACAATAATAATAACCGGAGTCAGCAGAACAAAAATAAAACCCAGAATCAGCAGGACAACAATAATAACCAGAATCAGAAGAACAATAATAATAACCAGAATCAGCAGAACAAAAATAAAACCCAGAATCAGCAGGACAACAATAAACCAGAATCAGAAGAACAATAATAATAACCAGAATCAGCAGAAACAAAATAATAACCAGAATCAGCAGGACAACAATAAAACCAGAATCAGCAGGACAACAATAATAACCAGAATAAGCAAGACAAAAATAATAACCAGAATTCACAGAACAACAATATTAACCAGAATCAGCAGGACAACAATAAAAACCAGAATCAGCAGAACAACAATAATAACCAGAATAAGCAGGACAACAATAATAACCAGAATCAGCAGAACAACATATTAACCAGAATCAGCAGGACAACAATAATAACCAGAATCAGCAGAAACAATAATAACCAGAATCAGCGAACAACAATAATAACCGAATCAGCAGGAACAACAATATAAAACCAGAATCAGCAGAACAACAATAATAACCAGAATCAGCAGAACAACAAAATAACCAATCAGCAGGACAACAATAATAACCAGAATCAGCAGGACAACAATAATAACCAGAATCAGCAGAACAACAATAACCAGAATAAGACAACAATAATAATCAGAATCAGCATAAGCAACAATTTAACCAGAATCAGCAGGACAACAATAATAACCAGAATCAGCAGAACAACAATAATAACCAGAATAAGCAGGACAACATAAAACCCAGAATCAGCAGGACAACAATAATATCCAGAATAAGCAGGACACAATAATAACCAGAATCAGAAGACAACAATAATAACCAGAATAAGCAGGACAACAATAATAATCAGAATCAGCATAAGCAACAATATTAACCAGAATCAGCAGGACAACAATAATAACCAGATTCAGAAGAACAACAATAATAACCAGAATCAGCAGGACAACAATAAAACCCAGAATCAGCAGGACAACAATAATAACCAGAATAAGCAGGACACAATAATAACCAGAATCAGAAGAACAACAATATTAACCAGAATAAGCAGAACAACAATAATAACCAGAATCAGCAGGACAACAATTATAACCAGAATCAGCAGAACCAAAATGACATTGAGTGTCAGCAGAACCAAAATGACATCCAGTGTCAGCAGAACAACAATAAAAACCAGAATCAGCAGAAGCAACAATTATAATGAGAATCAGCAGAATTGATTGTTACCTAGTCGTAAACTTTTGTTTTCTACAAGAAAAATAATATCAATAAAATGTTGTTATTATTGTTTTAAATTTGCAAGACAAAAAATCAGAACAGGCGCTTTGTTAAAATAATTTATTATTTTTTCGAGCTCTTTATTCCATAAACAAACTATAGCTTCACCCTATTTAGTGAATGTTTAATATATCTACCTGTATACCCGTGTAAATAAACCTGTCAAAATATTCTCATGCCATATGTATATCCAAATCATAAATATTTATAAACATGCGAAAACACTAATTTAGCCATAATAAAAACTATGATTTTCACATCGACGAAACAGCCATAAAGTTCGTTTAAAACAATATTGTTATTACCCTTGAATACTTTACTTAGACAATTTTACCAAAGGATAACAAAAACATTGGTGACTGTGCGTTTTCTGATAGAATACCAGAAAAAGAATTATACTAAAAACCATTACATTACAAATGTACCTCTGCTTGAATAGGTGCTAAGTATTGATTTAAGAAAAGGAATTTGAGACCTTAAAATAAATTCAGAATTGTATGTGCTATTTTAATTAATATCTTATCACCAAGCTGCTATCGGGCAGCTAAAACAATCAGGTCTCGGCAGCTGAGTGGTATAAAGTGTGTTGGTAGGTATCACAATGCCTCTCTAGGCTCAAATCCCGCTTGATAAGATCCTTTTGTGAGAAATTTGTCATTTCGCTTGTCAAAGGTCGGTTGTTTTTTCTTGGACACTCTGGTTTCTTCCACTACCCAATACCGGTCCATGTCCAAAGCACAATCCAAAACAAAATTTTGAAAACTGGTTTAATCAGTTAACATGCTTACTTCTACTGTGGAAGTAAGGCCAAGTGCATCGGAAGGGTAAATACCTCCTGTCTAGCTAGATAAGTTAGCTACACCTGCCACGTGAAAAAGAAACATTTGATAATGAAAGGAACATGGAACTATGAGATGTCAAATATATCCAGGACAAGTTTGGATACAGCGACTTCATATTTATCAACAAAAGAAATCTAGAAGCATTTTCATAGTTTGCTTAAGAACTCCTAACTTAACAAAGATAAAAACACAGAATGAATACACAATGTTGCTGTGTTAAACGTTTTATTGTGACAAATAAAATAACGGGACTAAATAAGCTTATGGATTACGTTAATAACGGTCCATTTCCCGTCAGTTTGATTGTATTAATCACAGGTAATAATCATTGTTGTTGGAATTAATATTATTCCTTTACGTATGGGTCATAATTACCAGATTTATTCAAAAAAGCAGTAGAGAAATAGTAGCTAAAGTAGGCTTAACTTGAAACTTGACATTTTTTATCGAAAGTTTCCTGAGTAGAGATTAGGGTACCTGATTTAAACACAATAAACCGTCAATGAAAGTGGATCTGTAATTCAATTCGGTACCTAATGTTTACATGATTTCTTATAGAATTAATGCAAAAGCATACAAAATAATTGTTATTTTTACATACCCATCAAATAATAAAAGTGGGATAATTTTAAAATCATTTTCATGTTGAATGTTTAGACAAATAATTTATTATTAATAATTTTTCGCTAAATTTTTCCCGATCACAATCCGTATTTAATAATTGTTAGTTTTGTATATTGTGTTGAGGGATTTTTATACACAAGAAATTTACATTAGGGTAGCGTTGGTTAAATAAACAGATGAAATCACGGGAATTGAAGCATTGTACTAGTGTCAGAGATTAAAACATTAATACCCTCCCCAAATTCCTTTGATAAAACACTAAAATTAACAATACAAATTAAAATAATTCTGTAAAATGCATTTTCTGAATTTTTCAGATAGAATCGGCCCTAAGGTACTAATGCAACATGCATATACTAACTTAAAGGAAAATAGCCAATTACAAAGTGAACTATAGGCAGTGTTATCCGGCTGGGAAAGAGCTTAACTAAAAAGTTTTATAAAGTTATGACACGTTGACAAAACTTGGCTTATAAATATTTGATAATATTTATCTAACCCACGGCTACTTGTATTAAAATAAAAGATTTAAAAATTTCTTTTAAACTTATATAAAATAACAATTATTGAGTATGTGTAAAAGACGTCAAAACAAAAATCAAAGCAGAATTATTCTTAACATCTTTCTAAAATGACATTAGTTGTTTTACAATTCTGTAAATATCTGATGATATCATCAAATATCGTTTTATTTTTTATGTCTCAAATAAGACCTTTTTAAAAGCGTCCTATATCAGAAAAAGTACTATTGGTCGCGTACGTGCTAGTATTGTTTTACTCTAAACTTAGCGTTTTTTAACTTCATTTATAAAGTAAAAACGTGTGATTTATAAACAAAATACTTTGAGGTGTGTGTGTGTGTGTGTGTGTGTGTGTGTGTGTGTGTGTGCCTTTACGAAAAAAATATGAAGTTATACGAAAGTTTTCTTAATTAATATTTTTCTAAGTTAGAGTCTATGCAATGTGTCATATACCACTTTTTGAATTTAATCATAAAAATTATTGTCATATACCACTTTTTGAATGTATTTTTGAATCAAAAAGTGGTATATGACAAATGTATTGACAAGACAAAAGCAAAGCCTAGAGATAAGCAGTTATATAGAAAGTTTATACAGTCAAACCTGCCTTTAAGGCCACCTCTCTATAAGGGCCACCTGCTTATAAAGGCCAATAAAATTCTATCCCAGCTGTTCTTTATTCATATTAATTGAACATATATATAAAGGCCACCTGTCCATAAAGGCCACTTTTACTGATTCCCATGGGTGGTCTTTATAGACAGGTTTGACTGTATTTACCAAAAATGTTATTTAATTGTTCTGATACACTACAATGGACCTGATGAGAGTTGGCACATAAGCAAAAAAAAAAAATTAATAAATAAAAAATAAAAAAGATAATCCCACCCAGTGTCAGAATTTGACATAGTGTTATGGTTTTTAGATGATATACAAAAACTAGAAGTTTATTTTACAAGTCATCAAAATGAAGTCCTTAACGAAGTTGTGTAAACAGGGATTTATATCATGTTCATTTCTTATAGGTTTAATGGAGATATTGAGACAAACAAAACACTGTCTTTGAAAATGACTACTTAAAAGTTCAAATATACCCAGAAAAAGAAAACTTTTAAAGCAGTTGGCTTACATAAAATGAAATTTAAACATGATACAAGATACGTGTAAACTGATCATTTAAATTACAAGTTCTGTGTCTAAGATGTTGTTATCCCATTATCCCTACAAGTGTATCCAGGTGGTCTCTCCAAATTCGACAGGCTTGAGGGCTGCATAATTTACTACAACTCTTAAGAATAACAACAAGGTCAACCAAATACCTTTTTTGATAATTTGATTTTACACGTGTGCAAACTATGAAGGAAAAGACGTGAATTGCAATTACCATAAAAATTAATACATCAGGTAACAGTCAAAACGGAAACGGTACGACTAAAATCAGAATCGTCAGTGAAGGGGAAATATTCAAGTTCCTAAAAATCCCCGTAAATCTATATGGACATTCATTTTATTGAAATATTTTACATTTTGATAGCCGGATGACACGTATTTGAAAGATTTGAAGAAGTTTCAAGAGGAATTAAACGGTTTGTTTCTCATGGAATTAAAATGTTTACGTCCATAAAATTTCTGTTTCCCATTATCGTTTTTCCGATGATATAAATGCGTTCAAAGTTTCCTGATATCATATATCATTTGTATTTTTCACCGATATCATTATCTATACATCGAATCGATCATTTAATCATCACAACTTTCACCGGTTTTTTTTTTTTTTTTTTTTTTTTTTTATGGTGTAGTTTGTAAGAAAAAAAATCCTAGGAAAATGAATCTGCAGTTGCAAATTAGAATGTCATAGTATATAGAGGATTTAAGTACATGTATTTACAGTATATTGCTTAATCTGGGATACACTTTATAGTTATCCATCTGCTTTCGATTTATGGTAGCAGTTGACTTTTCAGCAATTCGTTTGCATTAGTAAACCAGACATTTTCAATTTAACCTTGCTAGTCTGTTACTGATACATTTATTGGTTGCTTATTTTGTGACATTTTACTTAAAATGCATGTTTTTAAATAGTTCACCTGTCAATAGTTAATCACTGCAAAATGGTTTTTTATTATATAACTTTCTACTTGTTCATTTACCAAAATACGACAATCACTCAAGATGTTTTCTGAATCACAAGCATATTACAAAATCATAATCTAGAGTAGACATCTTTTAAGGCGAATGAAAACGCAAAATAAACTGCTGAGAAGACAGAGAACCATAGTCGATTTCTGGAAAGGCAAAAGTATCTTATACTACATTAAGTCTTTGTTCGTATGCTTTTTTACGCACTGAAGACGATGTAAGGCTGTTAGATAATTTTTAAATTGAAACTTCTTATCCTTCCTTGAAATTGAAATGTCTGGAAAAGATAATTCATTTACGAAGTATAGGGACGTCCAGTAAAGAAAATCGCAGTGACACAGGGGAAACGGTTATATATATATATATATATATATATATATATATATATATATATATATATATATATATATATATATATATATATATATATATAGCCAATAACGATTTTAAAAAACCCAACTAGTTTCTACCATTATAAAATTTGCTTTCTGTTTCATAGCAACTTAAGATCTTTGCTTTCTGTGCCCGAAACCCATATTGTTCCGCTAGCATGATAATACAAAGCATTAATATACCCCTTAATTGTTTGATAGGATACACAACATATATTTAGTAATTAGTATGCGCAGTATGAATAGGTTGCACAGCAGGAGGGGATTCTTGTATCCCCCCATGACAAATCAAGATTTCTGTTAATGACAATCGTTTGTTTTCTTATATATATTTAGTTGCATTCTTCAAACATAAGTACGGAAAGCTATCACATTAGTTTAGAAAACTTAATTACTACTGTTATGCCTACAATGTTAAATTGTTTCCGCAAATGTTGACACGAAACATCAGTATGTGTTATTATTACTAGCTAAACAACCTCCGACACAATTGTACAAACAGTTGATTCTCATAAAGGCAACATTCTCAGTAGCAGACGATAGATGAGCAAACATAGATGTGCGCGTGATAAGATATTTTTGACGAATGTCTTGAAGCTATCATCAGCAGACGTTCTTTATTGTTATTACTTATTTCAAAACGCGTGAAGGCGAAAAACGTCGTGTTGTACCAATTTTGTGAAATACCTCTGAAGTCAGACGGCAATTTAAAACAAAACAAAAAAAATTAAATTTTTTTTTTAAAGTTTTTGCTACAAATATCATGTGTTGTCGATTTTGTAAAAATATTGAGGTCTGGTACCATTATGAATACTATAATAACTGTAATAAAATTGAAGTACTTTTTTCAGTCTTAAGTTAAAGAGTAAAACACTAATTATCAAAATCTAAATTCAAATCCAGAATGTTTTATTTATTTTTAGTTTTAACGTGAGCAAATGCATTTATTTTTAAATCATTTATTACTTCTTAATAACATTATTATTATTATTATTATTATTATTATTATTATGTATAGCGTTTGTGTTTTTTTAATAACATGTAGCTATTATCATAAGTGTTGAATTTAAATTTTATAATCTGAAAATCATAATATTTATAAATATTACTGTTATTTGACTTCGTACTATAACAATGTTTTAATCAGACTTCACATAAGCTTATAACATTTTTTATTTGAAAGGAGTTGTTTTTTAAATCTGGAGTTCGCTCAAGTTCTTTGTCCCGTAATTTTAAAATCACATAAAACGATTACATATATAAACTTGTTATATCATTTTTAGAAAAAATTTTAGATTCTGTCGTAACATTAATATTTATGGTTATTTAACTCTAGAAATAATTAGTAAACATTAGAACGAGCCAACAATAACGTGTATTTTAACGCTAATCTCATTATAACTAATCATCTTAATATCATTGTGAAGAATTAGGCAACACTGAAAGGTTTTCTATTCCACAGGCGATACACTAAGATTGTGCCAGAACACCTTATTTAGTTTAAGCGGTATTAATAGTGAAATCGGGTCTGGATTTAACGTTTAATTAATTGAAAATATTACAACATATTTAGAATTATTTTTATATCTCTTAACACTTTCGGATTTGGTAATATTCCAACATGATTTTCTACTCTAACAAGTTAACGACCTAATACGCAATAAATTTATTTTAATACAGCTACAACAAAACTCAGAGTCCCCCTCTCTCTCTCTCTCTCTCTCTCTCTCTCTCTCTCTCTCTCTCTCTCTCTCTCTCTCTGTGTGTTTTTTTTAAAACAACAATTATTTTTGTTATTATTATTATTATTGTTGTTGTTGTTGTTGTTGTTGTTGTTGTTATTTTTGTTTGAAGGAAATGATAGTATTGTGTAATTTCATTCTAAACGGCATATTTTCATATTCTAATGTATTTTGAATATATCAAGGGAGACATGTTTTAAATCAGAGTTTATCAAATTCTTTCTTGTAACAGAATATCGTATAATCATATTATCATCAGATGCTATGGATAAAATTTTTTAATTTATTTTATGAATAATTACATACTTGCATTTAAACACAATAACATTAAAACAACAAAAATTAACTTGGCGGTGGACAACCGATAGTACAGAAAATTAACTATTTCAGTTTCAAATAAATAAATAAATAAATAAATAAATAAATAAATAAATAAATAATAAATAAATTCTACCCTAATCAATAAGCAAAATTAAAATGAGTTTAAAATGAATAAAACCATTTAAAGCTGAAATCATGAATAACGAAGAACTGAGAATACGCGACATTACCAAACTCCCGACTTATAAACGCATTTTCATCGGGCTGACATAGGTATACTTTTGGATGACCGTTAGTGATATTTGTCTCAAAATAGACAAGTTTTTGTTTTTTGACTAACATAATATGTGTGTATTTTGTTTTATTCAAAAATTCTGAAAAAATAATCATAAAGGATTATGACAGTAAATTTCACCCCCATGCATTCTCAAAGTTATAAAATGTGAAAAAACCTCTCAAAAAGTAATTAATTTACAGTTATGTGGAAACATCAAAAACAAAGAAATAACGAATTTAAACATGTTTATGGTACAGAAAAAATTAATCTAATCGCTGACTGATTGGAAATAACAATTTTGGCATGTTGTCCAGAATTACAGCTAAGTTGTGTTTGGTGGAAGTCATTCATCAGACTTGGAATGTTGTGGAAGATTTAATCATTATGCTTGATGACTGTTGTGCCACTTTTGTACAAACACAAACGCTAGTTCATGATCATCATGATTGTTTTATAGAAATTGGAATGTTAATAGATATGACGATAAGAATGATAATTAATTCTTTTTTCTTTTAAAGTGGTTGATTTCCAACAAAAGATATATGCTAAGTTACCTGTTTATTTGTTTGTTTTGCTTCAGGCTGGATTTGGATTATTATTTATTTATTTATTTATTTATTTATTTATTTATCTTTTTACAACTTGCAACATTTTATAGTGTTTGCATTAAATGCGAGATATTTGTTTGGATGTTGCTCACAAAACAGCGACCCGTACCCTTCTCAACATTAAGGTACTATACGGTTCCCTCTGATTAACACCAAGAAATATTTTAAAAATATTTTTGCTTTCGTTTCATTGTATAACAAAGGTATTCAGATAATAAACTAGATTTAAAATAATACTGCATAGATAATTATATTTTTTCCTTTTCCTAAGAAAAAAAGGGAAGAAGAAAAACTTTGTAACATATTTTTGATTAGTTTAGATATTTGACCAAGACATTATCGAACAATAAACCAACCAATGGAATGTTGTCAAACAAAAGTTATGTAGGTACCATTTTTAGAATATTTCAACTTCGTTCCCAAATAAGCCATTTAGCAGATGTTTGTTTTATGTCCATCAATGAATGACTATCTTGGCGACCTTTCTTTCGTTAGATTGTCATGTACCTTATATTTTGAACAGGAAATTCCCGCTCTCATCTTAATCATTTTCTTGAGAAAAAAGTCTTGATTTGATAATTATCAGCATTATTTGTTTAAGTGCTTTATGTTAAAACACATACTAACGGCATGTTATAGGAGACAGCTGTACTGTTTATAAAAATAATGTATACTATTTTCAACAGGTGCGTGTAATTATAACATTTACATGTTTCATTGCGCTGAAAGCTCGCAGTTAAACGTTTAGCCTGAGATAAAACACGATTTCCCTTGTGCGTTTATTGGCACGTGGCGAAGGAAACATTGTCAAACAGGCAATCCCTCATGAATAATGGAGTCGTAGAAGGCAACCGAGCACGATAAACAACTTTCAAACCAGCTAATTCAGCACTTAAGAAAATAATTTAACAAGCTCTATCGGGCGCTTGTTTGTCAAATCAGAGTTAGTGATATGTTTGTGAATCTGAATTTCAAATATACTCCCAACGGTTGTTCAGCAATAGGCTTATTCTCGACTTGGTCTCCAGGGGCTATTTGCAAGTCGCCAGCATTCAAAAGACTGGCAATAAATAATTAGAAGTCTTAATACAGATGTTTTGGAGCGAATAAATATTGCAATGAATGTTGATTAAAACGATTGAGTATTTGTTAAATGATACTGGGCTTTTTTACAATAGAATTAGTTCCAGTTTTTTATTGTATAAGTTCGTCTTAATTTTCTGAATATGAATATATATCAGGGACCCCTTGGGAAATGTTAAAATTTGAAGATTAATAATATAAAACTTTATGGACGACCATAACGTAGTCAATTGCTTAATAAAATCAATGGCAAAGCGAAGTTTTAAAAATCTAAATATTTCTATCAATAGCTATCATAGAAAAATATGCTTTAGACAGAGTTGAGGAGACAAGACTATTTTTGATGTCTAGAAAATGGAATTTATTTACATTAATAGCAACCTAATCAAAATGTTTCAAAAAGTGTCATAGAACTGTGGTTTTAAACAACTAATGCAGGGTAAAGTAAAGCTAGCGCATATGAAATCATGTATGGAGGAACATGCAAAATTATTAGACACAGATCGATGTCAATGCCGGGTACCCGGAGAAAACCACTGATTGTCGGGAATTGGTTAATTATACCTAAACAACGAGACCTGTGATCTGTTAACCGGCGTTTCAGACCCTCAGCCAGAGTAACCTACCCGGATTCATACCCTTAAAATGAAATGAAATAAAGTAAAGTAAATGAAATTGAAAAAAAAAAAAATTAAAGCCAAAATAATGCGTTTTGCAAAGTATTGACAAACAATAAAATTTAAGACTTAAAGAACTGAAGAGGTGGTCGATTATATTATCACATTATATTTATGTTTACCATAAAGATGACGCTAAAATTAAAGGATAATAATAATAACAATAATAGAATTTTAATGAAAATGGTCTTGTTAAAACAAAATAAAAACAAATTGCTATAATCCTATAATGTGTTGCAGCTTTTTCTGAGTATCTTGACTCTATAAGAAAGTCTGTTGTGCCCTTTTTTATTTTTTTATTTTTATATTTTTATTATTATTTTTTTTACCAAAAGAGATATAAAAAAATTCTGCACATGACAAAACGATAAATAAAAATACACCTATCTCGCGAAAATTAAAGGTTCGAAATACATCCTTCACATATGCATACTAACTAATTCACACAATAAACATCTTGGTATTATTATTTTAACGTATAAAGACATTTGTATGCATTGTCTTGCATAACAGTTTATACTTTTGAATAAATTTGTAATTCGAGCTGACTATCTTATCAATTTTTATCAAAATTCATCTTTGCTTTCGAGTAAAGTTTTTATTTTCAAAAAACTAAAATTATTCTGATTAATATTATCAGAAAATTCAAATCAATTACTAATCCTTACATATTATTACAAATAACTAACAGAGAATTGACACCCATTAAAGTCTGACATGATTTGGGTTATTGTTGTGTTACAATTTAAGACCTGACAGCTGGACAAAGGGTAGCCTAAGGTACGATATTGACAATTTTTTTCTTTTTATATTTAACCGACAGATAACATTGATTTGAATGTGTTTTCGCCCTTTATTAATCCCGTCCTGGACGCGCATTGGCACGTGCGGTACAACAAGGCTAATTTAGAATTTTTACCACGATCTTTTTACAATTCATTTTCCCGCACACACACAAATGTTTATATTTTAATCTCAGTTCCAAAAATACTCGTAATTGTAACTTCATATTTTGTCCCGAAGCATGTTGTCAACAAAATGCAGCAAAAACATCAGACAGGGGATTATATTTCCATCTGGAGTTGCATTTTATTAAGTTTAAAGGAGGGGGTACAGTATTTATCACAATATTCATTACACTTTACTTAACAGCTTTGTGGTAGCTTTTTACCCCCTGGGAATGATTTTAAATGCATTATTTAACGTTTTCTGTTTAGTTTTTCAAGGTTTTTGAATTAATTAGAGAGGTTTCTTTAATTACACCAATTCACTTTCAAGAAAGCAAAATCATATGCAGACAGTTAAACCGATTATAAGTGTCATATACATCTATAATTTTTATGATAAAATTCAAAACGTAGTATATGACATAAGGTACACAATCGTGTTAACTTAGAAACGATAGAAACAATTATTAGATTCTACGGTAAAACATAATTGCTGAAATCGGAAAAACGGGAATAGATCAGTTTGTAGCTAAAACAAGTATACAACACGAAGCAACAAACGAACCAAACAGGACAAAAAGCTGACTGTTTTATAAAATGCCCAACTTTGACAGACAAACTGTCAAATGACATGGCGTATTGGTCCTATTAAAAGGCCATAAGAAATACGAACACAAGAAATTGCGGGTATTCAGTTATTCAGTTCGTTTGTAGTTAAACAACTAATGTGCGTCCTATTGTATTTTTATTTAAACACAATGTCGTTGCTATATTTACTTCAATCTATTTTCTACAATATTTACAGTAAATTGAATATGTATCCACTGCTCTTTATAATTATGATTAAGTTTACTGTTTTTGTTTCATCATTATAAGTATAAAGAGAAAATTTGAGGAAAAAGTTGTTATGATGTAATTTTACGTTAATATTTTTTATATTTAAAATTGGTTTATATTAGTGTTAGGATTTATATTTTCACACATTGTATATCAGGTTGGGGAAAGTGGATAGTTTCTTTTTCGTTTTTCTACAATGAATAAATAAATAAATAAATAAATAAATAAATAAATAAATAAATAAGCATTTGGCCCAAATATCTATGATTCTTTTGGTAGAAATTTTGTTCTTCAATATGCGGCGCGTTAAATAAAGATTTAATTGATTTTAATTTTGAAAAAAAACCATCAAATTAAAAAATTTTACTAACGTGTATCTGCTTTTAATGACCTGACTTATACTCCTTTAAATATTGCAAAACAAATCTTGATAATTACAAAGTAAGAAGATTACCACTATCTTGATATATTTCTGCAAATATGTTGTGCACATTACCACTCAAAATGCAAGAAAAACGCAGAGAGAGAGAGAGAGAGTTTAACACCAAGGTTTATAAAACTCTCGGATTTTCAGGTGTACTGGGTAAAATCAAGACATATTGGTAGCAAGTGATACAGATTGAAGGATTCTAAACGACCCACTTTATTGCAAACAGTGTTTCATAAATATAAACAGTTAAAATTTGAACGTTTCTAAATTAAGTTGTTGTTTTTTAAGTGAGTGAACGATTCTGTATTTAGAAATATTAAAAAGATATATAAGTATTTGTCATTTTTGTTTTATAAAATAGTTTGTATTGAATTTTGTACAGCGAAGATGCACGCTGTACGACACTATTAAAAACAAATGCCACAAGTATGAAATAGAATGTAAAAAAAACACAATAGTGAAACAAACATAGGATGAATCAATGAATGATTTTAGCCATCGTCGTTATGTTTGTTCATTGTCAATTTCATAGTGATTGACTGTATGTTCGTTTCTAATAAAACATTTGAATTACAAATTTTTTTATCGGTTTATGTTGATTGATTTGATGTTCGTTTCCAGTAACACAAGATACAATTACACAAGAAGTTGTAACATTCGGTTTATTCCAGCATGTTCTAGAATGTCTTATTTTTCATCTTTATTTACAATAGTTTATGTTTCAAAGAACATGAATACTCATAAGCCTTTCTTAAAATCAAAATACGCGTTTGAAATTCTCAAACTTATGTTTTACTGTTGAGTTATTATAAAAAATTCAGATTTCCAAAGAGTGGTTACCGAGATTCACTTAAAGTACCTTAAAGAAAGGATTGAAATTTTACAAGTATGTGCAAAAACGTGTTCATGATGTTGTACATTAGAAGCATATGTTACTCCGACTTTAATAATTGTTTGATATATATACTTCCGTATTAATAAGACGGTGATTTAAATGTCTGTTGTAAAATAAAGATATATAAAAGCATCAATATTTATTTTGACGTGAGCAGAAATCTTGCGATCTACAGCGTTCTGTTTATAAACCATCACACATCTAACCAGAAACATTTATAATACTAAGTTTAATCAAAATAAACTTGCGTCTTGATGTTTCTAATCAGAAAAAATAGTTCACTTTGATATTTTGACAAGACAAGCAGAATAAGCACGAAACTCTAATTCTTTAAAAACAACCACAGTGAAACAACAACATACAGAGTTTAAGCAAACTTCGCCGGTTAGCGGAATAACACATGGATTCGATTGCGGTAGTTCGTCTCGGATGTATATATACCGCTTGTAAAAACAAACATTTTGGAGATGTAGGGTTAATTAGAAGTTTTAATGATTTATACTGGTCATTCTATCTATCAAACCTCTGACTGATACAGTGGTTAAAGGGGGTTTTACCTATTAATAATCTGTACATGTTTACTGTGCTGTACTTCCTCGGGTTTTGGAGATCTAAAGATGTTTTAATTAGATAATTAACAATTTCATTGATGATCCCTTTGATTTACGATTTAATTGATATTCCGTATTCTCCGTGAAGCCGATATGACCCACAGACCAACTGGGCAATGCCATGATGAGTTGCTCTGACTTCCGCGTGTATATTTCCTTGAACCGTTGAATATTTGTTTTAACACTTTGATTATTATTACCGACACTTCATATTGCCTGGTTACTTCTATGCCTCTAAATACAAAATTTAATTTATATGATTCCATAGCAAACTTGGAGACAGAAATTATGTAGTATCCTCTTCGCAGGTGAACGTCAATTAATTCATTATTTATTTATTTATTTATTTATTTAATTTTATTTTATTAACTGGTCAGTGCACTTTTTTGTCATCGTCTTTTGTAATCGCACCAAATGTCCACGAGAATTTATGCCTGATACGTGACGAAACTTAAACCAGCCAATGAATTCAGAATGATTGTAATTAAATTCATTGATATGTCTTCGTATAACGTTTCTGACGTATGATTAAACTGAGATAAATATTTTTTGTTATACATAATTTGAGTTAAAATAGAAGATTTCTGTTTTATATCAGACTTATCCAGTGTTGTAAATGAACGAACACCGAAACATGAGTGAAAGCTATATGTTTAATGCATGCTATGTCTCAATCGGCCTTTGTTTTGTCTAAAAGTTCAATTCAATATATCCAGGTATATTATAATATATTAAGAGCAATTAACCAAAGTGTATCATAAATTTAAAACTACTTGTATCGCCCTGAAAGCAAGAGAAAAAGCAATAGCTATATCGATTGTCACCACATCATTATATTGGTGAACGCATGTCGCGCGACAAACATTTAACTCTTCCGGAGTAGTCATTTTTGCGTTCACTTTGTATTTGACAGTTCACGTGGTTAGTTACATTGTTGGGGTGGATTTCCTTTAATTTTTACAATCAAGAACGTTCATCATAAAACCGACCGCCTTTACGTATCCCTGATAACATGTACCTGCAACTGACTGGAAGTTTGGTTTAGTCTCTGATTGAGCATAACTAAACAACTCGAAAGCACATACAATATGACAGGTAACAATATCAGCATGATAAGGTAATGGAGATAATTATTAAATTTGACATTAAACGATTTAATTTATTTATGGATTGATGAATTTACTTGTCTTTTTTATGTATTTTTGTGAGAATTGTCGCCTGAAAAATACATACAAAGTAGTGTTTGGTTGGTGGATTTTTTATTTTATTATTATTATTATTATTTTTTTTTTTTTATTTTTTTTTATTTTTTTATTTTTTTTTTTATTTTTTTTTTTTTGGTGAGTCATTTTTTTCCTTTGGTGTATATACTAGTCTGATATAATTGCGTTTACGGGCATCATCAGGTGAAATGTTTCCGTCTAAAATGCCAATTTATTCATTTTGATCATTATCGTTGAGATTGCAAATACGAATTAAAATACTGCTTTTACCTTATATTTGTATATAATATTCCAAGGCTAGATTAATTCTTTTTTCGAAGAGAAAGAAAAAATTTTTCATGTAAAGTGGAGATTGAAAAATAAGTTGGTTTTTTTTTTTTTTTTTTTTTTTTTTTTTTTTTTTTTTTTTTTTTTTTTAATGAATGATTTGTTGAAATTGTATTTCAATTTATTTCATATGAATTTATGTATTTGTACTTTTTAAGATGTCCCAATACATCATAATGCGAAATAAGAAAATATTAACGATATCATACAACTAGAGTTAAGGAAAGACCTTCGACTTTAGAGGAATTAACATTCACTGTTTTGTTTTTTAATTTCTAGTGATCAAGTGAATCGGTGAAAATGATGGAAAATCACAGCAATTCAGCAAAACATGCAGTTAACATACAATAAAAACGCACACTATAATCAAGAAAAATAAAGTTAATAGCAAAACACACAACAAAACTTATAGAAGTCACATTATGCTAGAAAATGCAAGATTTCTTAGAGGCAGTGGTCATAGAGACAAAATCGGTGATAGTTCAAGCACTGTAAAGCCGTGACAATCTCATATATGCAGTATTGACTATTAATACATCTTTTAAAATCATACAATAAATTAGTGGTTTTTTTAATCCAACATTTTCCTCCAATCCGATTGAAGGGCATATTTATGTACCTAAACTCTTAAACTAAAAGGCAACATGTAACAAAGTTATGCTGTATAATTCTATTTTCTTACATTCTCATCAACGAATTGAGGTATAAACTAAATAGTAAATTTAATAATTAGTGTACAGAAATATATAATTAATGTATGTATCAGTACTGTGTCATGTGCAGAATTTTGAATTTTTACCAAAAAGAAAATATTCAAAATTCTGCAAATGGCAACTGCTTAAAACAAGAATTAATCAACAAAACGCAAAAATAAGACAACCACCCACGAAAAATAAAATAAGACACCACGAAAATAAAATGCATCACTCTGCAGTAATAAGGTATAACAATAAATATTGACTTAAGGGGTTAAATGGTCAACTCCAATAAAACTAAAGATGGTTAGAAGTTTAGGAGTACAAATGAAGTAGAAAAATCTACCAGTTAAGATTCTTTTGTTAACTTTAATTCTACAATTTTTTGTCGTTATTTGCATTTTGTAAACATTTTTGTGTGAATGTTTAAATTATTCTCCAAAGAAAGAATGCGATGTTAACAAATATCATAGCAGAGTAATTGACATATACACGTAACGCAATATTTTTTTATTTCAAATATATATTTCTTTTATTAATTTTACAGACAGAACTTAATTAAGTCTATAGTGAACGTCGAACAATACATCTTAAAATGGTAAAAAAAGTATTTCATTTGGTGAAGCTTAAATAATTCCTAGGAGGTAATTGTGATTCATATCGCTGTAGCAAATGATTTCATTACATCGACAGCGTCATTAACAACATCCAAATAACAGACCAATCAGAGAAGGGTCAAAGAAGTCGGTCCTAAGAGAACTTCAGGGCAAAGTGATTATATTAGAAATTCCAATTTGATAAACAGTGGAAATGATTTCATTGTAGCGAAATGCGTTGAGATAGCTAGTTAAATAATTTTCTTTTGCACATTATTAGCTTGTATTAAAGATATAAATGAGATTTGGGCCATTTCAGCGTCTTGGTGTTTCACAGCAGATTGAGCAATTGACAGCATGAATCTGGCACGTGCCAACAGAGGCTCGTGGGAAATCTTGTTTTATTGTAATCTAAATGTTTTACAGCGGGAAGTGCAAATTTGTAAGCAATCAATACGATGTGGTGATTAATTCGTATCGTATATGTAAATCCATAAAAAATAAAAATCATTTCACTGAGGATTGTCAATAGCAAGCTTAATAATATTGTCCCATGCACTGCCTGTTTTGTTTTATAGTTTAAAGAGAGACAACTCATTCTCCAATCCTTATAAAAAGTGTACCGCATGAAATTGGCACATCCAGATTATTGTTTAATGATTGTAGTATTCGACGGGACAGGTTTTCTTATACATCACAAAATCTACACCATTTGATGTGGTGTGAAGTGTTTAATCTGCTGTGTATTAGTATATACTCATGGAGACCTGTTAGTTTAATCACGCGTAATGTCGCAACTAATCGTCGCAAACCACTCAGTTCATAAAACTAGTATAAAAAAGATACCAAAAACGTTTATAAACTATTGATAATCACTGAATGAGTTATAAACGTTTTGATCAAGTTACCCTAGATAACATAATAAAAAAAACATTTTCTCTTTCTTGTGAATCGAGATAAAACCAACAGCAACGAGGCACTTTGGATTGAAGTCTGACGCTTTAAGACATATCGGGTGTATAACATCGGGTGCTGATCGGTGACTGAAAACGCGAGTAATGCGACTCACAAATATGTAGTAACTCGTTAATGCGACATAACAGTTCTCCAACGCTTCAGTGATAGGCAGTAAAGAACTTTTTAATTCTTTTTTATAGCGCCCATTGATTCATTGATTGAATAGAGCCGAGAAGTCAAGAAGTCTTTAATTTTAAATTTTAGTCAGACCCGGCAAGGGTTCTTAATCCACCCTTCAACATACGATCACACACTCTGTCAACGAGATACAGTATTTGGTGTTAAACTATTGCTGGAGTTTTTATCATAACTTTATTATATATACGTATTCATATTTCGCCTTTGTTTTGTACTGTCGTGTCTATTGTTATTGTAAATGATTGGTTCTTAGTTTGTCAAGGATATTTTATTTGTTTTTCTTTAAATTGTTAAAAGATAAATACACATGTAACTGAAAAGACAAAAACTCATTTTAGAATTGATAAAGATGCATAAGTTCATGTTCTGTTGTTATTTATATTTGATCACCCTCCATTTGGCTTTTTTTTTTTAACTCTTTATAGTTAAAAGTTGGATTTTATCGAGAAAACAAAGCTTTCTAGTTTTATTTTACTTTATTATTATTTTGTAATTTAGTTAAATTGTGAGATATATTTTCTTATGTTACAGTTTCGTACGTTTTGGCCGATTAAATACTCCTTGTCTTATGTGT
This sequence comes from Tegillarca granosa, assembly GCA_029721355.1. Lineage (NCBI taxonomy): Eukaryota > Metazoa > Mollusca > Bivalvia > Arcoida > Arcidae > Tegillarca > Tegillarca granosa. The sequence continues at coordinate 6,045,280 of CM056598.1, forward strand.
TGCAAGGATATAAGAGTTAGCTCCCATTTATCCTTACCGCTATATAGAGTATTTGCCGTGACAGCTTAAAAATAAAAATGAACACTCCTTCAAAATAATGTAGTTAATCGAACCTTGAACAGCGATTATCTTGATCATGCTTTTTTGTGCATGATTTTTTAACATTACTCTCTCAATGCAGAGCGTCTTGTGTGAGCGAAGGTGCATCTAAGACCATGAACCCCTATGTAACAGAATTTTGTAGACTCTTAAATTCGAAAAGTTTGTGTTTTTTCCCACAAAATATTGCATTTGTATAGAAATATTCTGAAATGCATATTTTTAACAGATAATGTAATGTTTTATCAAATTTCAACATTACCAATTCCTTCTTTCTGATTTTGAAAAAAATGACATGTATTATAATTATTATAAACCAGCATGCATAGTTACATATATTTTACAATGTATGCATATGCACCTTATGTTATAACATCTAGCACTAAGATTAGTAACCCTGAGAACCCTGGCATAATCTGATTGATCAACTGATTAAGCATTTGTTACCAAGTCTGAAGTCTTGAAAATGTCCTTAAGAACATACAATATAATGTAAAATATTTCTGTAATAGACTTATCAGAAGAACAGCTTTACTCACCTGTTGATCAGGTATATTATACATGTATTACTTTAAAACAACATACACTACATTGTATCAACATCATCACTTTTTGCTGATGAGACACAACAACAGTATTTAAAATAAGTTTTTAAAACAAAAAATTACCTCCGTATGTTCTTGACTATAACTTTGGCAACAATAACATGAAACAATAACAATTTCTGAAGAAACAGGTAGAAAACAAACGAAAGACACTTATTGGGACTACTTATTATAAAACTCGTGACTTTAGACTGGGACTAATTTAAATAACAATATATTATCCATGCCTTGTAGCATAAATTGGTTTTGGTGAAAAACGAAAAAATAAAAATACACAAGTCAAAACTGTCTATAGTGGCCAGCCTTTAGATTAAGCAAAAGTGAACACCACAGACAGGTGACCACCTTGGACAAGTTTTCAATATAAGTTGTTCCCTCCTATTTATCAGGTACATACATGTCATATTTGCATATATAGGTAGCTTTCATAGAGTATTATGAATTCTCAAAAGTAATTTTGTTTTTACAAAAAATCAGAAAATTATAGACAGGTTGTTGTTGTTGTTAACAGGTGTTCTTATAGACAAGTTAGACTGTACAAAAAATTAAACATGCAGTTGGCAACAACCATGGTAACCAAGAAATGACATAAGAAAGCAAAATAAAAGATCCAAGATGTGACATTAATCAATAAACTATCAGACACACACAATAATGAAATAGATTAGACGTTATTAGATACTATGATGATAGATAGAGTGTATTAATTCATAATGAGAAGTGTTATTTGCACGTTGTAAACTCTCTTTACAATCCGTAGATAACATCCATGCACAGATTGTAATCTTCATTGTTGTTAATATACCTGTCATGATTATAGTGCATATGTATTTTAAAGGTAACATTTCTCAAGAGGATTTCATTATTATGAGCTATGGCTGGGTAATTCTGTATAAAAACAACAAAAAACGACTTCAAACGTTATTCTTATATCTTACACGTATCATAACTGCATGTGTATATAAATAAAAATACAAAATAAAGATACAATTGCAAGTGTTTCAGAATACCAAAATGACAAAGAGTTAACACAAGGTAAACAAAACCAAAAACCAATTTAAATGTTAACCAATGTTCTTTTAAAACCAAATGTATAGACTGAATTCATCATAAATATGTCGATGCATACGAATTATGATACTATCATTGATCCAGATTGCTGGATAACAATGTAACCGAGGTGTTTTGTTAAAATATTTTGTCACAGTCTTTATATTTTTTCAATTTTTTTTTCATTTTTCATCTTTCATTTTTTATTTTTATTCGTTTATGCTTTTCTTTGTTAAATAGGTTTCTTTAACTTTTCTTTATATTAAAGCTATTGAAGTTGTCTGCCATTATGCCTATCGACTTTGCCAAAATAAAGAACAAAAAGATCCTACGACTACCCAACTGGTGATTTTGGATAATGATAACCAAATCCTAGCGTCGTCATGGGAACTACTGTCAACATGTAGGGAAATGTAGTTAGTTACCAAAACTCAGCATAAAATATAAAGTTTGCAAACATAAAATGAGCCAACATGAAAACAACCTACAAAAAACCGCGATAAATAACACATGTAGTCCATTTTCCTGCTGTGCATATTTTTACAGCAATGTTTATGTCCAGAACAGTCGGTAAAACAAAAATAATTTTATTTGCTTCTTCCATTGCATATGCAATATCTGACTTGACAACAAGTGTAAGGGAAGAACATTTAAAACATTTCGAAAAAAGTTTTGATTGGACAAAACATAGAAAGAACTATTAATTTACTCAAGAGTGAGGAGAAGGAAATAAAACATGTCTATATAATACAGGTCACGTTTAAGAATACCTGTTTAGTAAAATTTCTCCTTCAGATTGTTAAAATTGACGGTTTTAGAATGGGCGGGGAGGGTGATTCGTAGTGTCTTCAAACTGATGATTAGTAATCACTTTAATATCTCTGCCTGTCTCAAGTGATGCAAAACATAAAACTGAAGAAGAAGAAAGCAGGAGATTACACAATAAGAACATCTTGTAAACCTGAAATAAAATAAAATTTATGAATACAAGTGCATCGTGTAGAAAATTAGCTTTGATGTTTTTTTTAACTCCCCATTATTTCGCAATGATTGAAGAAAAGTGCTAAATTAAAATATATATTGGCCTAAAGCTTTATAAGAACTAAGATTATCATTTTTGTATCAAGAATTGCTATTAGTAGTAGTAATGGTGGTAGAAGTTGTAGTTGTTGTGTTGTTGTTGTTGTTGTTATTATTATTATTATTATTATCATTATTATTATTATTATTACTGATGTTGATGTCACTGTTGTATAATCAGCATTACAGGTACAATGTACGTGTAGTACACTATAAAAAGTGTGGTTTCAGGTGATAATTTCAGGACACGCGTCAGTTTGTATGTTAAGATATGGAATACATCTATAGACACCATCATATGAATATTTAGTATATATTCAACAAATATACATTTGAGAAAAAAACTTATTAACATCAATTGTAATAACAGTTTCTATTTGCTGTTTTTCCGATGCACCAAAAAAGTTGGAAATGATATTGTTATATAATTGTTTCTGTGTTGCAGCACGTTCTAAGTTTGGTTACTTCGGAATTTTCGATTGTTCAAAGATACGTAAACCAGCTCAAACGTTTGATATTCTAAGTGATTTATACCTTTGATGTTGTAGAAATATTTGGCCGAACTAAAATTAACTACACTTTTTTTTAAGTTTATCAATTTTCCAATTTTTTCACTGTAATCGAGGCGATTCAAACTTATCTTGTTAAGTTTTAATAAATTCCTCTTCTTGAGCATATTGTAATATGTCTGCAAAGAACATACGTAATTAGCGGGAGTTTTCAAGAACTGCAACTCTTCTTTCAATTTGGTGCCAAATAAAACATTTAGGAGATGCAATGATTCATTTCAAAAACTAAGAATTTCTGACGAAAAAAAAATATGCTTTGAGTTTGTTTAGTTTGGATCAGTGATTTTAGGCGTCCCAGTCATGTATCCGGAAATCTGGTTGGGTTACTGTTAGGACTTCAAAAATAACACCGCCAATATTCATCGTACCGGTGTCCTCCATATTCAACTCTCGGCTTCTTTTTAGAAATATTATATAAAAACTTAAAACTATACTTAATATATTGCCCATTGGACTTTGCAAACAATATTGACATATCTTCAGGTGAGCGTTAAGACCCATGGGCCTCTTGTTATAATAAATAAGATCGATACCTGATCAAAAGATCGAATAAAGAAATAGAAATATAGAATATAATATCTGCGTGATTCTTATGATGTTTTATTGTTGGATATAACATAGTCCCGTGAGTATATTTAAATCATATATCATTTCGACTGTGCAATTGATTGAATCAAAATAATAACAATAAAATGTACAAAATGTTTGGATACCATAGTAATATTAAGTAACACTAAACTCGATTTAGAATCATTAATTGCTAATATATATATATATATATATATATATATATATATATATATATATATATATATATATAGTTAGATAGATAGATAGGCAGATGTGTGTGTGTGTGTGAAGTTTCAGCATGACATTACTAGTTAATTTAATGTTACTATAATCAACTTACAAAATGAACTAGTTGGTAAAGCAACAAGAGACACTAAAATTTGCAGCTGAAAAATATACCGGTTTATACTGGTGTCTTGTATACTCTACAATAGTCAGAGCAACTAAAAACAAAACTAAGCAAAACATAACTCAGAAACTCAGCTCATAAATATACATTATAGAAGACATGTACAAGGTATGTTTTTAAATTCCTTTTATAGGCCTTATGTTTTACAGGCATTGTACCGAGTTTTGTGAAAAATGTTTCATTTTTATCTGGTATGTCTAGATGATACAGATCAAAATTATAACATGATATTTTGTTGCGAGCTTTTCCGATATAACATCGCTGCTTTATGAGTCCAAATGCCATACGGACATGAAAGACGTATGAACAATTCATTTTATATGCTCAAAAATTGCTGTAAATGAATATCTAATAGATTTGTGAATTGATAACTTTTTTGTTCTTTATAGAACATGCATTCCGTTTTTTTATATTATTTTTTTCTTTTTTTTTTTCCTTTAATTTTTATTTTTTATTATTATTTTTTGTCACGGATTATTTCACACATACGTATATGTAGCATATTCAAAATAAAGTTCCATGGAAACGTATAAAAAGGGGGAAAATTAAAAATATTATTGAAACTTGTTTCGATTTTGCACATTTTGTTCACTTCCAAAATTTAGTCTATATATATATACCATAAGTAAAGCGCAAATACAATCGATTTTGTAATGTTCCAGAATTATTTTTACTCTTTTACTAACTTTAATACATAAAATATTAATATAGTAATATTTGCTTCATTTATCACTTATTTTTAGTAAATGAAATCAACATAGATCAGATCTCGGAGAAGCTTTTCTGCACATCTATATCAAACACACAATAGTTAATAATTCATCACACAACTGAAAGATAACTCCTTTTCAAAAAAACCAATTTGTATATAACATCATATATATACATGTATATATGTATTCGCGGTACAGTCAAGCAACGATAAAGGAGTTGCAGAATTATTCCCAACTGTCTTCATATCTCTTATCAAAGCCAAGATGAAATATTGTTATTTGTTTCAAAGGTAACAACCATCTATGGTATCAAAGGATATTATTCCTGTATGGATGTGTTTCGTGTCGTGCGTTATAATTCAATATGTATTTTTTGTACAAAAAAGACATAAATATGATTAGGTTTCAACTGAAAAATTATACTTTTGTGTCACTAATTGATTAAAATTATTGATTTGTCTTTTTGTATTTTTTCCGCATTAAGATCCAATTCTAAGGTCTTAATAGTTTACATATATAGGCTGGATGATCCTAAGTGTCAAACATTGGACTGGTCGAAATATCGGTTTAAAATTCATCCATATTCAAAAGAATAACGCGTCGATATTTTATTATTGAAATTTCGTTAATTCATTCACATCTGTTTTTTTGTCACCATAATCAGTTGCTGGTGCTTTCATATCTGACTACGTCCTTAAGCATCACTACGACATCAGACGGATTAAATAAGTAAATGTGCAACTAAAAAGAATTATTTAACGGTAAGTATAAGGGAAATACATTTGTTTTAATACCGGTATGCTTCTTGTATTTTAAAATGTATACATTTAAAGGGGGTATAAATACTTTGCAAACGAATTTGCAATTGAAATTTGTTATAATCGTATCCATTTGGGTAAAAACCAAATGATAGTTTCGACCGGAAAGCGTTTGGAATGTTAAAACTTTTGCCATAATTACATTTTAAACTTTGCCAAAAAATATTGCATTTTAGAAAGAAATTAAAAAAAAATAAATAAAATTATCAACATAGAGCGCTTCTATTTTCATTCAAGCTATTTAACAAAAAAAGCTTTTTTGTTTCATCTTAAATGAAGGTCAATGTGCAGTGGGGATTTTAGAACGTTGGGGTATAGTCTGGTAAGAGCTTTTTTAAAATTATTTTTTACAAATCACATGACATGTAATTTATTTAACTATTTCATAAATTTTTAAGTGAGTTTTAAGTTTGGCTGCATACCTACCGAACTAAAAACCTGAATTATTATAGAAAGGTGTCGTGAACGATAAAACAAGGTTGACGTCAACCAATACTATCACTTTGACGGCAAAGGCCTTAAATTGAAAAAAAAAACCTTAAAATTAGTATGTAGTTCTCGCTTTCTCTTTTTTAGTAGTTAATTTAGGCTCTTAATCATCATTCCTTACTTAATTTACTGTAAATGGATGCGATTGGTAATAGCTACAAAAGTATATACTTTGAACACGCGAGTTGAGACAAACACACATTTAGACTACTGATTTTGTCTTTTTAAAAATCAAGTTTGTACCAGCACAGTATAGAATTCAGAGATATAGTCAAGTACTTTAAGGAACATTTTCACTATCTTTAGTAATCATTTAACAATAAAAAAGGATTTAATTTGGACTAACAATGATATATAGTAAAATCCAGAAAATATAGATTATAGTATTTATTTTTTAAAATATTAACTTTTTATCTTAAAGTCTATAAATAGAAAATATTTGCTTTTCGTTCAATCGCAATAAAATATCTATGTTTTGTTGACATTACGTTAAAAACTTATTAGAGACAATATGACTCTGATGATAAAAATGAATTTACAGAGCCATCAATAAGGTTGCATTTAAAATCACAAGAAGAAGGTTAAAATCAAATACAGATTAAAAAACAAACATTTTCAGTTTATTAGTAAACTCACAGACCTACTTAATTATATTGACACTATTATTCCCATCGTGGCTTATTTGTTAAAACCTATGCCAGATGATTTTATTTGTCGATTTCTTACAACTCATTTGTTTTACATCTTTTATCTCTTTTCTATTCTACTTCTGTTTTCTTTTTCTGTTTAGCATAGTTAATTTTTATATTTTTGTGTTATTTTTCTACAATACATTCCTCTTTTTATCTATTTGGATGATATCACTTTTATCTTAATTACTTTTAACCCGATTTTTCAAGCCATGATTTTTCAGTGATATTATGTTCACTATTTGGTCTTTTTTTCTGATCCAAAATTCGCAATTCGGTTCCATCAATTATCCCCTAACTGACCGCCTTCACAATATAAGAAAACGAATCTAGTGTCATATTATAAATTTTTTAATACATGTATTTCATTCAGAAAATTCAAAAATTTATAATATGACACTAGATCCGGGGGCTTAAAATATCATAGCTGTACTACATTCCAACGCTTGTTTTATGTAATTTATTGATACATAATTAACTTATCTGATCTTGATTTGTATAATTAAAAGACAAAGCAGTCATGATGTCGATGTCCTTATTGGTGCAAACATGTGTCTTTTTGCATTAGACAGTATGGATTGAACTTTTCGGGCGGGATTATTTATCTCTACCAGTTTGTTTAGCTTGTAACTGTTATGCCCCGCAGCTCTCTCTCTCTCTCTCTCTCTCTCTCTCTCTCTCTCTCTCTCTCTCTCCTCTCTCTCTCTCTCTCTCTCTCTCTCTCTCTCTCTCTCTCTCTCTCTCTCTCTCTCTCGTTGCATTTATTCTTTTGATTTGTGTCTTTTCCATGTTATGATGATGGTCTATAGATACGAAACACATTCTTTGCGTGATATACCTCTTAGATATTTTGATTAGGGCAATTGACTTCAGTAATATTTAATAAACGGTTATGTTACTGAAATGTGGAAATTATAAGAATTTTTATAAACAAAATGTTTTCAATATTTTAAATACTGTATTTTATAAAATTTTTATAATATGCAAATGACTTTACTTCTGAAATAAAGCAACTGTATTGATTTTCTTACCGGAATTCATTATTTTACACTTATAAACGGTATTTTTCTCGTATCTTTTAGGCGTAAGAAAAGTTGTCAATTTATTCACTAAAAACTTTATATAAATATTTTAAAGCGAGATATATCTAAGGTTTATTATTATCTTTTGTGTTTGTTCATTAGACAGACAGACAACCATGCATGTATCATTAATAATCAGCCAATATTCAGCTTTAAATGTTCAGTCTTTTAATGTTCTGAAAAATGTAACGAACCGTAGTAATAAAGCTTGTTTCATATAAATAATAGATTAAAGTAAACAGTATCATTTAATAAACAACAAATATACCATAGAGAACCGTGATCACCAATCCAGTGCCAGGAACCGATTCATGGCAACAGCTATATTGGTATCGGTCTTCCGGTCGATCATGAACTAACATTTTTGTTATTGAATTTTACAAAATTTCACAAACTTTTCCGGTAAATTAAAAAATACAGATGCAACAAGCTGTAAAACGGTCTTCAGGATGACAATTTAAATTGCTAAAAACTTAAAAAAAACTACTTTAAAGTGTTTAACGAATAATCGTGTAAATAAGTATTAAACATCTACTAAGGAACAATAACTTTATCAGTTTCAAATTTACAATTTTGACAATTATTCTAAATATCCTACAACTTTATATTGACAAATAAATATGGAATACGTTTTTAATATTTTATGACTCATTGATCTCCGAGTTGCCTTTGACAGTCGATATAGACTGTATACAACTATGGTTATCAATTAGCACTGCGCATGTCTTATTGTAACATGCAATAATACTGAGGTAAGTAAAATATATTTTATGATTTTAAGTGCAACAAAACTAAATTGTGTGGTGTTTAACACAATACTTTTATTCTTTATTCATTTTAAATACATGTGATTTACCCAGATAATTTTTAAAAATATTATAAAATGATATGCCAACGGATGAAGATGAAGTATTTAACGACAAAGTCATCATCATCATCATCATCATCATCATCATCATCATCATTATTATTATTATTATATTATTATTATTATTATCGCCTACATTATCTCGGATAACCGGTCAGTGAATTTCTCTGTGTTTTCCCACCATTTGGGAACTGAACACTTCGATATTAATGAAAGTACATTGACATGAATGTAAATCATCATAATCAACTATTTCTCTAGAGACGGATTCAATATACAACTTTTGGTGGAATTTTTATATTTCTCCTTCATTTGTAGTTTTGTTAGAATTATTCTAAAATAAGATATTACAGTTATGAAAATAAAAAATGTTTTAAGGACTCGTGGTGGCCAAGTAGTTAAAGACTTAGCTTTCAAACTCGAATCGTCTAATTTTTGTGTGTTTGACATCAGTCTCTCGAAAATGAGGAAGATTTTTTCCTTTTCTTTACAGACTGTTTTGGAAGTCGTATGATTGAGTATTCTGTGATGTTTACATGCAATACACAGGTTAAAAATATTAGCCAACATAATTTCGCAATAAGTACATCCTTAGAAATACTTGCGCAACACTTGAAAAACTAAACAAACTTATATTAAGGTTGATAGAAAAACTTATTGTACCGTCGTTAAACAATTGCCGATGTGACTGAAGAAATAACAGTATTACATTTGTCATGTGCTGATTTTGAATTTCTATTTAAATAATGCATTCAAAATCAAACTAGTTGTCATGTGCTGATTTTGAATGCATTATTTTAATAGAAATTCAAAATCAGCACATGACACATTATTCAAATGAATAAACCAAACAGTATATAGAATCGGACTAACTAATATCCAGTTTTATAATGTTTAGTTTCAAATCTTCAATATAAGCATAAGAACTTTTGTGTAGATATGTTTGAAAAACCGCGAAATTGTGAAGATTCTTTTGACTAAAGTTTGTTATCCAGATAAAACATTGTTTCAGTTGTGTCACATTTTATATGCCAGGGCCGCTTGAAGCTTTACGAAATCTCGATTATTTTTACATTTCAGATTACAAGATCGCAGATCTAGCATTTTGTAATGGATATTATTACAATAAACGTTGGTGGAACAATCTTTGAAACTTCAAAAACAACTCTACAAAGATTTCCAAATACTAAACTCGGTCAATTACAAGAAACCGATGAATCATACAACAAAAAGAAGGAACAGTATTTCTTTGATCGAAATCCGCAATACTTCAACTCCATTTTAGATCTGTATCGAACAGGTTCTTTGCATCTGCCGGAAGTTGCTTGTGGCGCCTCATTGAAAGAAGAGTTAGAATTCTGGAATGTGTCCAATGACATAATTTCCGATTGCTGTTTGCAGACGTACTTCAAGCATGGTAATACTATAGAAGTAATAAATGATATAAAAAAGAAATTTGAATCACCTTGGATTGATTATGATGAAACGAGATGCGAGAATTCTACATGGTGCAGGGTCAGAAGAAAGGTTTGGCTCGTAATGGATCAACCTACTTCATCTACTTTAGCAAAAGTACGTGCATTGATTTTCATATACATCTAATTTAATTCCTATAAAAATATACACCTGATATCTTAATTTGATATAAACTTTCGATCATAAATATCCTGATGTTTATGAACTCGTTACAAAAATGCGAAATAAACTCAAATATGCAAGATAAGGTTCAAGCTAAAGGAAGATGAGAAGAAGTAACTCCTCACAACTAATAAAAATTTTCTTAAGTTGTAGGTATAAATACTATGCAGTTTCTTAGCACTGTACTTCTTATGAATAATGAGTATTGTGTTATTTCATTGCTGTTTCATATACCACCTTTTGAATTTAATCATAAAAATACATTCAAAAAGTGGGATGTGACAATAAAAAATACATTCAAAAAGTGGTATATGACATCTGGTATATACGATGTTTTTTAAGAAACTTCTCATTATATGATGTATCGATATTTAAATATATTTTGTTTTTAAGCAACGCACTTCTCTTAAATAAATATTTATTATTATTATTATTATTACTATTATTATTATTATTATTATTATTATTATTATTATTATTATTATTATTATTATTATTATTATTATTTAGTATTTGTGTTAACTACACTGTTCTCAAGCATCATGATTTTTATTATAAATATTGTATTTCTGTTTCCTTATATTTGTGGTTTTAAACGAATTTTACTTCTCATAACTGAGTATATCTTTATTGCAGGTGTACACGTTGCTTTTTCTAAGCGTTGTACTCATTTCATCAATCACATTTTGTTTTGGCACTCTCGAGAGCCTAAGAGTAAAATTTGTGACAGAGGCACAGTTGTCACGGATACTGAATTCTTCATATATTCCACCAGCTTGGAGAACTGTTAATTTTAACAACCCAAAAGAGAAGTTATATGCGACATCCAAGATATTACCCGCATTATATTACATAGAATTGATCTCCGGAACTTTCTTCTCTTTAGAACTTGTGCTTCACTTTGCGTTTTGTCCACGAAAATCCCGCTTTTTTCGAAGCGCTCTTAATGTTTTAGATTTGGTGTTATTTGTTGACATATGGGTATCGTTTGGGATGGAACAACATGGTGACGTCATTTTCGGATCGGTATCAACAACATACCTTTATATTGCAGTAAAATCACTGACAATTTTAAGATTATTTAGATTCTTTCGTTTAGTCAAACTATACACTGGACTTCGTATTTTATTTATGGCGCTTTATGCGAGTTTAAGAGAACTTGTCTTACTACTTATTGTGTTTTTAATTTCTTGTTTATTCTTTGCAAGTTTCATTTTCTATGCCGAGTTTCACGAGTCCACTACATTTCCAAACATGTTGATTGGTTTGTGGTGGGCAATAGTTACCATGACAACACTTGGATACGGCGACCATTATCCAAAATCTCCACCAGGTTACGTAGTAGGAACAATTTGTTCTATTTGTGGAATTCTTATTTTAGCAATGCCAATAGCAATTGTTGCAAATAATTTTAACAATTATTACATGAGAAATAAAGAAAGGGAACAGCTTATAAATGAGAACATTTTGAAGTCAAGATCGAGTGTTTCGCCTATGATTGTAAAGCCAGTCTTTCAAAAAGATGTTGAAATTTGTAATTCAAAGTCCATGTAATACAAATAAGGACATCGATATGTGTTCAAAGCAAAAACATATACATGTACTTGCTTATTTAGGCTTTATCTTATATGAGAGAGAGAGAGAGAGAGAGAGAGAGAGAGAGAGAGAGAGAGAGTTTATTTATTATTATTATTATTATTATTATTATTATTAAGTTGTTGGTATATTGTTATAGCTTCACAGTTTGTTGTTTAGACAGTGTTTAACTATTCATGTTGTGTAGTCTTACAGAACTAATATCTAGCGTATAGTTACCACTGTTAAAGATAGTGCCGCTAAATAATAAAACCATTTTGGTCTCATCAGTTGTACATTTCGTCTTTATGACTTATGTTTGAAAGCGTCACGTCGTGTCAGCAATATGTAGATGTTATAAAAGCTTCTTCGTGAAAACAATAATTATATTATACAAAACTGGTTATCCTGGCTACATTGTTTCTTCTAGTTAAAATGATAATCATGGCATGCATTTATTGCACATTGACTATTTTCTGGTGAACTACTACACCTATGTACCAGATCTATAAACATCTGTAATTAAATTGGAAATATAAGGTGCTCGATCAAATATATCAGATCGATCTAATTTAAAGCTAAAACAACTCATTCTATTTAGATTTACATATTCTAGATCTGTAATTTTTTTTAAGCTTTGTCAACAAAAATTAGGTACTGCACTGTAAATGTCATGAGCTTAAATGTTTATATTTTGGTAAATATTCTGCAACTTTCTAGGTTAAAAGTAAACTTTAACTAAGTGATAAAAGAAAATTGTTGAACCCGAGATCAGTGGGTTTTTTATCCAAAATCTACTTGTTAAGAGAATCTAATGCATCGACAAAAACTTTATTCATTGATTCTAGATTCCATGAATAAACAAGATTATTCATTTTTGAGTTATTCCCCTTTACTCGTTAGAGAACACACATCTATGAATTATTGCTATAAAGGTTTACACAATAAAAGGTAAAACGTTTTATTGGATTCTGGTGACCTTAGGAGATAAGATGGCAAGTAAGTTATAACCACTAAACTTCACAGAGAAATGATGACACATGGTCATTTTTCACACTCTTTTTTTACATTCATTAAAGATTCTATTTAAATGCGTTATGGTTGCTATATTTTTGAAACAAAAACAAATCCATTACTTTAGGTATTGTTTGGCCTTGAAGTTTTCGTTTGAAATGATATATAATTAATTATATATATTTCGTTTCCTATGCGTCTTCACAAAAGAAGGCCAGTTTAAAAATAATAAATTACCACATCACACATAAAGCATCCGTGATTGAGCCCTAGATCCCACCCCATCTCTGCCCCACACCCGCTAGATAATTATCACTATATACATGTATATCTAAAGTAGTTCAGTCACATCAACAGAATTTAATAATTTTCTCTTGTTCCATTTGCTATGATCTTGTATAGCGTTTGTTTAAATTTCATTTGTTGACAAAAACTGTCCTTTGTTTTAGAAATGTCATTATGCATTTTTTAATGTATGACAATGCATTTTTTAAAATGTATTTCACCATAGAATTAAAAAAAAAAATGACAGAAGCAAATGACCGTGACGTACAAAAACGTAACATTTGATACAGTTAACAAGTGTTTAAATGATAATTGATAATATTTTTTATCGAGTGCTAAAAACTCTCCGGATAGGCAATGTGTAATCTGTTAATTCCTCATAGGTAAACTTGAGACCATGTCCAAATGACCACTAAAATTTAAAAAAAAGATACTCAATTAACATTTTATGTTTGTTTATTTCGAAGTAAGTCATTTATTTTGTTACTGCGTGTCCTTGAAACGTTTAAATGATAATGTATAGTGATTAACAGTAATAAATAACAATGTCGTAAATCAATTCCTGTTTGCAAAAAAAAAAAAAAAAAAAAAAAAAAAAAAAAAAAAAAAAAAAAAAAAAAAAAAAAAAAACCACCAAATACAAGGTCAAGTTGTTATTCTTGTCTTTTGTCGTTGCTGTTATTGTTATTCGTCGAATCGTCAGAATCAAACACAGAAATCACTGACTAAAGCAAATGAGGTGCATGACAAATTGCAAGAATTTTATTCATACGTACAAAACATGAAACAATCGAGAAGGTTGGATAAGAAATTGAATAAAACAAGAATTGTAAGTGAAGAAATAGTAACTGCTGATGAAATAAGCATGTTTTGTAATTGCAGAATTTTAAAATTAAAAAAGAAAAAAGTAATGCTTATAATTCTGTACATAATAATATCGGTGCGACTTTAACGAAACCAGGGGAATAACAAAGAGTCAGACAACAAAAGGGACGAAATGTTAAAGGCAAATGTAAAGACTGACAATATAAGACACTTCCACTAAATCATTCTAACCTCCAAACCCAGACCAAAATATACACTCGCATACCCGGATTTGTTCTTAGATTAATCCTTAGGGACCAATCAACTTGCTCTCGACAAATAGATGAAAAATAACTGATGCGACGTTAAACAACATTACAACCAGCAAACCAACCTCTTCCTGAATACATCAAAGGTATATGAATAGCATATCACATGTAGTAATCAAACAAAGGAGATCTGTCAAACTGCTAGAATTAGATTGATTTATTGATTTATTGTTTAAATGTGGTTTTACGTCCCAATCAAGAATATTTCCCTTATATCGAGACGTCACCAGCTATAAGTGAAGTGCCAAACATTTTGTCTTTTGCAGTGCTCTTAAAGCATATGCAGGGGGGATTCTTTAACGTGTCACATCTGCCGTGACACGGGACATCGGTTTTTAAGGTCTCTTCTGAAGGGACCCTGTGACTTTCATTTCTAAATGCCGGGTGCTTGGCGAAAGAACAGTCACTACCAATTTTCAAGTCTTGGTCAGACCCGACCGGGGAACCCTGCACCTCCCACAATGCATAGCGAGCACTCTACTAACAGTGAGCTTAGTGGTAGCTAGAACTAGATATGGATATAACTAAAAAGAATTATATACTAATTTATTATAATTAGAGCAGAGTAATGTTCTAGTACATAGAGTAAGGAGCGAGCTAGACTTTGACAAGAAGAACAAAATTGAACCTAATAGCCATAATGAGAAGAACAAGGTTGTATAAGCCTATGTATTCTGAGATAAACTTTGCTGTCTAAAAAAGTGTTATTCATCGATCATCAAACTTTCCATATTTTGCAGATATCTGCTCAGTCCTGACGAGTTGACTTTCAAATACAAGGGAATTTTGTTTGTTAGTTGTATTGTTTTTTAACGTCGCATCAGCAATTCTTCAGATATTCGCGACTAGACAAGTCTTATAAGTTACCAGAAGTTAGTGTAAGCGTGAGACGTGCGATTATGGTCTGCGTGAGATGTGCGATCATGGCCTGCGTAAGATGAGCGATTCGGTGGTCTGTCTTGTTAAAGCGCCCTGGGAGCGGCTGTTTTTTCAAGATTCTAGGTCAACGAGTGAGTATAAAGAAGAAAAACATACCACCACCACCACCCCCCCCCCCACACACACACACCTAGTCACTTTATCCTGCACCGGTGAACCAGTCGATACTCCCGAATATCAGACGAAAAATTTATTTCAAATATTAAAGTTATTATATATGACGCACAATCCCCGCTCCTAAAAGGAATTGGGGATTAGGATCAATTTATAAATAACTAAGGAAAAAATGAATACTTCTAGGTCGGTTGAAGAAATGACGAACATCAGTGAACAATAAGGAGAAAACTCTCCTTTTTTTTCTTGGAACTAGGTCTTGTAGGGTGTCAGCGAAGATACCCCAGGGTAACACTACGAAAATCGCTGTACTGAACAAGGTTAAAAAATAATACATGTACAGCGTATTATATAGCTGGAGATATTCGACAGCGATTGTTATCCAGTAATGCTGGAAAATAATTAACACCGATAAAAACCGATAAGTATTTATGTTCCAGGAGAACCGTGTACAGTATTGTATTAAATCGTGAAGTCTATTTTGGTGTACTTAGCTGATCTTAAATTCATAAAAAGTTTTGCTTTTTAATAGGATCTACCGGAATTTGACATTCATTTTGTCTATAAGCGAGTTCAGTGGTCAGTTTAAGTGTGCCATAGGTTGTAGATGTCAAGTTTTTTGCTGAATTGACTGTCTTTCAATTATTTATCCAACCTACACATGTATATATGTACTACTGTATATGTATATAAACAAACCAGACTGGGACAATAATATATTTATTTGTCATAACATTGCCTCTGGCAAGGGCAGAATGATCTTTATTAAGTATCACAAATGATGTGTGGTCAGTAATACTAAATTCCTTAACTCGTCCATAAAACAAACATTTTCCAGGTAGAACGTTTGACCACAAACACTTTCTTCTTTAATTATGATACACTGTATTTGATATAACGCACTGAGTTAAATTTGAGTTATCTCCCATGTCATATGCTTAGCCTACTTTCGTTACTCATACAATTTCAGAATATTTATGGGTGTACCAAGTTTGTTTCTATCATTCCATGACTGTGGCATGTTAACGGCGGGTTTTGACAACAAGAACAGATTTTAGAGTGAAGCAAAGCATTGACAAAAGTAGTTTTCTAAATTTTCAGTCAACCTCGTCAAGGATTAAATCCGCGATATTCTGACAGTTTTGCCAAAGTGGTTCTTTTGATCAGATCAATGATGAATTGGATATCGTATACAAAGATTAAAGCACACAGGGAACGAACACGCAATATGCACCATTCAAAACTGCAGAGCTGTTAACATAGTTTTGGAATTCGACTATAGGGTACCTCAAAGCGTCATTCATGATCCATTCATTCATCCACTCAATCAATCATTTACCCACCCACCCATACGTCAGTCCGTCCGTTCGTACGTTGATTCACCCTTTTATTCTAATAAAATTCGATTTCGGTCTTGGATATACGGGAATCACTATTTGACAAGAAATAAATAACCATGATATGAATTGTAGGCAACCTAGAAAATGTCTTTTGCCAATGAATAAAATAAATATTGGATATGAAATATTGAAAATATTTAAATTTGCTGGAGTGTTATATTACATTATGTATAGACACTCCATACTCTGTCCCAATTTAAACCTTGGAAATTTTAAGTGTCCATCAAATTTCTATTTTCGGTTTAACCGTTGAAGTAATTAAAAAAACGCGGGAGTAATAATTCACCTTTAATATCTTTTATCTATCAATTATATTTGTCAACATAAGCATTTTATAGTCAGTTACTGATAAGGTTATTATTATCTGTCAATCAATACAAACATCAAGTTATAATGTGTTTACTAATAATATTTATAAACAAAGTGAAATATTGATTTAATGAGGAATGTTATGATTACAATACGTTCTTTATCATACCTTACATTAATCCAATCAGAAAGACTAACATAACCAACCCTGTTTATTACCAAAGGTATAATTAATTAATTGATAAACATCACTTTACCCATAACAGTTGATTGAGTAATAATTATTCAATTTTGAAAGACAATACAAACACCCTTAGGAAAAATACTTGACCTCTGCCCGAAGTCTTACTGACCACTGTCCAGGTCTTTCCCTTTTGTTTACCTTACATTGTTATTAAGTTGTCTGTCGCGTGTGTGTTAACAAACCTGACAGGTAAAAAGCATAAAGCCTGCAGGTAGCATAAAGACCCGTATGTCAACGAGATGATCCATCAGGTGTCTGCTCACTCTGCCATGTAAAACGGAGCATGTGTGTAAAGTTTGGAAAGTCAACAAATCAAAACGTTTTCCTCGTGTCACGTGACTAATCTGAAGTACAGGTGACATATAATATTGACGATTAAGTGAGAACACTTACAATTCTTAAGTACCATTCGTTGTGTATTCTACGTATAGTATATACCTGTTAAGAAATTAACATCTACCAACTTTAGAAAATTAATTGGACTATCATCCACCTGTTGTAAAAATTAACAACTCTTAATAAGTTTTGAAGGATTTTAAAGAAAATTTAATTCTTACTTTTTTGGAATGTCTAAAAAATTATTTAAAATGGATCACCAGAAAGATAGATTAACAGTATGTGATAATGTTTGTGAAAAGGAGGATAGATACACTGCTTCCATCGACTTCGCAAACGCATGTAGAGAGTTCTACATCAACAGAGTCAAGGCAACAGAAACATTCAAAGAACAGATGAAAATAATACCACAGAATAAAACACCTTGTCTTGAGAAAGTTAAAGAGAGAAAATCCAGAAATTCTATAGATTCAGCCATGGATACACTAAGAAAAGAAATGGTAACTATACATATATTTTTTTAATAATAATGATAATATAATAATAATGACAATAACAGATAGACCTCCACTCAAATTTTGATTTTGACGAAAATGGCCTAAAAATGGCAAAATGAAGCCATTTTTAACATTTCTGTGGTTTTTATTTATTTTACATAGAATTTTATGGGTTGGGGATACAAGAGGAAGACTTACAAAATTATAATAAGAATAAGTAGAACACGCTTTTTTATGAAGCAAGAAATAACAGAGTAATTCGTTAAAATGTTTTCACCTTTCATTAAGTTCTCTCCAAAACAATGTCTGGTTTCGCAAACTTCATAGCAAGAAATTGGGGATGGAAATTAAAATTATAAATAAAATATTAATTTTTACCGTCTATAGATCTAAGAAAAGGACTTGACAGAATAAAGCTAAGTTAAATTAACTTAAACACATATTTTGCTGAAAAATAATGCAATTTTTTTTATAAATCGTCTCTAAGATATGAATTTTGTGATTTATTGTGCATTTTAACAAAATATATATTTAAATATTTTTAAAGATAAAAGGTAAGCTTTATTGAAGTTAAGATATTTTTGTATTGCTTCCTTTAAAACCCTTTCCCGTCAGTTTCAGCCGTAGAGGGGGTACCTGTTGTCTGGGTATTCCTTCATAGAGACATAATTATGTATTTTCATGTCATTTTAATTGTATTTTTATATGGTTCTCACAGAGTTAAGTCTATCATTACACATTACATCAGTGATTTTATTTTTCCTTGTTTGACACCCATTCATGTAATTAAAACACTTTTAAGTTAGGCCACTTTACAAAAATTTGCAGAATGTTGTCGACTAAAAGATAAAATAAACTTGACAAAACGAGTTAAACTTGTTATTTTAATCCCATTGGAATTGCGGTAATCCTTTGAGATTATCCTCTAATTACCTATCCTTAGGCAAGAATAGCTAACCTAACTACCTATACAGGTGTAATTAAACAATCCTTGTGGTATTTATTGTTGTAATATTACTAGCTTGACTAAACTTGTTACGTATTCTAACTTTTTAGTCGCCCCCCATCCTTTACCAACACGTCTCAAAAAATTATGTATCAAAATTCAAATCTTCAACAGGTGAAAGTTTCATGCAAAAGATAATGTGAATTTTTTAAAAATTATGTTATAGTATGTTTACTATATCCGTACTGTTTTTTATGAAGTTCACGTTTTTTTTATTGCTATATATTTTAATCTTTGTCATTGATATATATTTAGCAATCGTTTATGTATATATTGTATAAAAGTGTCTCATAAGACAATCAATTTTGTCTGAATTTTAATCTGTAATATATTGTTTTAATTGTCAAAATTAATAAAGTGGCATATCGACAATTTTATATCGATATCTGACACTATAGTAAAGATGGGAACAATATAAAAAACACAAGTTGAAAATATATAATCTATATATCTCAATTTTTTTTACGATTATATGGAGCGTGTATGCCTTTAATTATCACATTCATTTGCTTTCAGATGTTGATTTGACCATTCAAATAAAGTAACACTAAATTCCGCACACGTACAATTCACAGACTTCTAGTAATACCGTGATAAAAATCTACCGGTCAGGATTATTGGCTCGTATATATAAAGTTTTATAAATCATTCTATTAAATCTATCTGATATTAGAATGTCATGAATTCCTACTAAAATGGACTACCCCCAGCAACCTTTATGATAATAAAAGTAAGCCCTTAATAAACTCAGATAGCATATACAATTGTTGGTTTGTTTTCGTTGTCTTGGTTGGGGGTAATACACATTCAAGGGTCAGTAGTGGTCAAATTCAATCCATGAAATATTTAATTTATCTCAAGCTAACGATTTTTTATGTTGTACATTAAAGCACGTTTCATGGCCATAATTAAATGTGTGTGGTCAGTATGCCAAAGTTTAAAGACATTCACAGTATTTTTACTTTGTAATCCATGGTGCACTAGCATGATTAATGCATTTCTTCCTGCACGGTTAAACTACCGCATTGTATTTCTGATATGCATTTAATGAAATGTATTAGTGACACACCTTTCTTCTTCGTGCTTCTATAATCAGATTTCACTCTTCATTTGTTATTTATTAGCTTAAAATAAAAGCAATATTATTAAAATATTTTGTGATATCACGGAACAAGATTTTGCCGACATAATAGAGCAAACACAAAACGGTACTTGTTAAAGAGTTTTCTGCAAGTTTATTATAGTTGTTCCTTATGTTCATTCCTTATACTTACAATTTTGTATTTGCAGGCATCACTTATGGATCAGGATTTGAGTCTGATGAAGCAGTTATTAACATTAAATGAAACAATTGAAGAAATCAAGTTTAAGAGACTTCATGCTAACAAAAGTCATTTACAAGTCAGTTCTCCTGATTTTGATGAAAGCGGAAGTGATTGGTCGATTTCTGACACAGATATGTATGAAAGAGAAGACATGTTAGAAAAGCTTTCTAAAGATGCTTTGAACGACAATATTGAATGTGGACATTATTTACCAAACAAATACCAGACAAACATCTATGGACGTCAGAGTAAAAACACAACAGAATTACAAGTGCCACATATTCAAATAAACGGGAATGAATATGACTACAGCAGACGATGTAGTGCGCCAGAAGTTAACATAAATGGGAAACAATTACGCATTGTGCACGGATGTCAAAACTCCATTGATTCTGGTTATGATGAATCGGACACATACCAAACTGATATCGAAGTCACGTTATAGTTCAAAATGGATATAACTGCATGACTGTGATATTATTATACATAGATCTAACATTTATTTTTATATCATTTATAATTAGAAGCTGGTCTTCAGAATCAACATGGTGCTTGCTGGTATTGTACAGTTTTCAAGCCTTTTTAGCTGAACTAGGGATGACAAAGGCATTGTAAATTGAAGGTAGGTTGAAGTTTATGTTAAAAAAACATTAGGCTCGTGCACAAAATTACTGGATGAAGAAATCAATTAATATTGTATTTTGTTATAATTCGCAGTGTCCATTTAAAGTCGGTAGTTTATGTTAAACAATTTCATTAAGTT
Organism: Tegillarca granosa; assembly: GCA_029721355.1. Classification (NCBI taxonomy): domain Eukaryota; kingdom Metazoa; phylum Mollusca; class Bivalvia; order Arcoida; family Arcidae; genus Tegillarca; species Tegillarca granosa. The sequence continues at coordinate 6,066,899 of CM056598.1, forward strand.
TTTCTTCTGATATTTATGAATACTATATGACGGTTTTTAAAATTGAAACCTACATTCATCAGTGTTTGCATCCATGCTATGATCGGACAGCGCATGCATCTCTCGCTATGGTAATCAGTTTATTGAAGTCAAAATAAAACTAGAAACCTTTATAATATTCTTTGTCCTATTTTAAAATGAACCATTAACCATAAAAACGATAAAAAAAATGTATAACACGACCTGATTAAAATTAACATTTATTGTAACGTCTCTAACGGTAGTTTTACCTAGTTATAATGCTTTTAACATGTGTTGAGACAGCCCGGAACCCGAGGGCAAAACACTCAAAATTATGTGGCGAAAAAACCTCACGCCCAAGGACAAAATAGATGATAACTAGTATGTGGTAAAAAATATGAATATATTTGATGTTAATTGGCATTTATATACGTTCTTTATTTCTTCGTATTTATATCACGTCAGACGACGTAAGAGAGATTAAGATGTATACGTCTATTTAACAAAAAATACTTTTTTTTATTGCAGATGTGGAATGAGTTGGATATTTTAAAAAGTCGTTGCTGTGTTTGGTGTGAGTTTTCAGTGTTGCAGAAACAAAACCATAGTGCTAACACAAAGGACTTTATAATGACAACAAAAAACTTTTTAAAAAAGAATATCAGTGACTGTATATAAATTGTATAAAATCGACAGTACCGACATGTTTAATATTTCCAAGGATGCTTAAATATGAAACTTCAAGATAGTTGTTACATGTGACATAGATATGCTTTTGTTATTAAATATTTGAATCAATATATGAAACTGTTGACACTCAAAACAAATTTGGTAAAAATATCATTTGATGGTTACATTTAAGAGTAGTTTTGTCTATCACCGTGGTATATAGGCATTTTGTTTATAAATTTGCTTCGTTCTATTAGAAGGCATCACGTATACCTACAAAGTAAACAATGACGGCTGCAAAAATAACAACAGTGTTCAAAATATGAAATCCTGATCTAGTCAGTTATTGTATGATCTCATTATTGTTGAAAAATATCAATTTTAATAAAATGCATATAAAAATCATATTTATTGTTTATTCTTATTTCACTCTACCAAGGCAGTGCAAGTCTTTGATTGTCTTGAGCAGTTAAAGAGGGAACAGTCGATTGATGCTATTGCTATTATTTAATGGTTGACTCAATTAGATGGTTAAAGTTTATGGCGTAAAAATGACAAGATGCTGCGACTACATTGCATTGTTTGGGTAGACAGATAACCCGTACTCATACATACTGCCGATATTATCAGGCGCTAGTAGACATCGCTAATAAATTTTTGGAGGCTTAAAATGGAAAATGACCTGCAAGGCTTATAAAGCTTTTATTTTCATATTGACCTTTTAAAGGACGTTCCGAATTAAACCGGAGATTATAAGCATTTGTATGTGAATGTTTCTGTTGCATCAAATGTTTTTGTTCCCTATATTTGAACCAATTTATGAAATTGAAAATAACCATTTTTTAACATAATGGGTTTCCAAATACAAGATGCTGTTTCGTAAACGAGAAATAATCGGATAGCAATTAGCACATCGATACATAAACTTTGAAAAACAAAATTCACGTTTGTCTTGGGCTTTTATAGACAATGTGGGTTTAACAACAACACAAATAGTTTGTTTCGATTACGTCTTATATTGCAACAGAGCAAAAACTGACCTTTAAGCTTGAAGTTAAAAAAAAATAGATCTTTATTTAATAACAAGTACTTTTGGTATTATACTTGCCGATGAGATCGAATCTTTAAATCTTGATTGTTCGTCACTCAGATTTTGGTAAAGTACATGTATGTGTAACATGATTGATTATAAAAAGTACCAAATGTACAATAGTCAGAACTAAAACAAAATACAGTCCGACTTTGACACAACAGCGTATAATGGAATCCATGTAATGTGGTAAAATATTTTTCAGTGAATTTATACCAGAAGACCGTGTTTCAATCATGGTAATTAATTAAATACCACAAGGTAGAGCGATTTTTATATTTTAAGCATCTAACATTGGTGTAAATTCATTTCTAATTTTTCTAGGTCATTTCTATTGTCATTATAACAAACTGCCGTAAAAGTGGAAAGATGGGAAAGGTTGGATCGGTTTTTTTATTTTAATTTTATGTTTATTGAACTAATAAGAGAATTTCTGGTTTTTAATTTAAACAATAGACGAGAGACGATATAATGTCATCACAAATTTAAGATTGAGTCTAACGGGTATATGATATCTTGTATAAATGGTGAAAGAAATATACAGACCGCGAACCAACATCAAATAATGGTATGTTCAGACGTGTTATTCAAGTAAGTGACTAGAAAATGTTAAAAATTAAAATGAATAAATATTGAACAGATTTTGATTATAGCATTTCCCTTAAATGCAAATAAGATACTGGAAATATAAAATAATACAAATAAAATTATAACATAGATGATACAAAACACTAACTAACAGTGAGGACTGATATTCTGAAATACGTTTTTTGAATTTACAAAATTTATTCAATATTGTCACATTAGATTAATTTTTCTTTGTCTATAAAAATGAAACACATGTTAATACTTATATAATGATGAATGTAGATTATATATATTTTACACCTGAGTGAGGTGGGAAGGTAGGTAATGGATGTTATATACACCTGTAGGAAGTGCTGTCTGATTACAGAACAGCGATATAATCATTATGTTTAAGGTGCCAGACACATTATGTATGTTATATACACGGTTGATCTGACCAGACAAAATGTTATGTATTATTTCTTGTCATTTGGTATAATCACCATCATGGTCAGTCTGGGTCTGTTCTGTTGATGAGATGTCTTGTTTTGGATGTACTGACCACACATCTGCGATGTAAAATACATTTAATTGCCTAAAGTGTCCCTATAATGTGATTAATATCCTCTCAAAACCAAATTATAATTAGCGTTATAATCCAAAGCAAAATAAGAACGAACAGTTTAGCAATATACTCACGAATAATACAGTTGCTTCCCCAGTCTTTTAATATATCAATATATTAAAATATAGTTTTTATCATTTTTTTGTGAGAAAAAGTTGTTTTAAATGTCTCATAAGCCAAAAAGACTGGGAGTAATCATGTTGTGTTTTGTTGTTATCATATGTTTATTTTATTTTACTTTATGGCAATGAGTAAAAAATAATAATACAATCAATTTCTAGACAATCAAAATGCATCAAATATTTCATACATGTTTACGTGTTACAAGAATATTAATTATATAAATGAATAATAGCTTATGAAGCAAAACATTAAAACTGGTTTGTATTTTCTCAGTGCAAGAAAACACGAAAACACCATTGTTTGTCAATCCTAACCTGTGTCTTGTTTCCTAATTTGTTGTTTTGTTAGCGACATATAATACAATATTAAGCTGGTTTGGTTGTAGTTTGTTCGTGGTTGCGCTGACTATTTTCAAGTACATCTTAATGGTTAACAAGCTTCCCCTAATATAGAATAGCAGATTAAAGTTTGTAAAACACTTCTATTCTTTCATAAATTGAGACAAATGTACTTAAGCATGATACTAATAAATAATTGTTATACAGAGCTATTGTGATGTGATGTAAACAACACATAAATTGCTGCTAGGGTGATATTCTTCAGTGGTTTATTTGAAATAATGTAAATATTAACAATCTCCATAAGTCAGTATTCATTCAGTAATTAATTGTAGCTGTAATATAGAATAATCAAATATCAACATTAAAGGACACCTGCTGGAAAGAAACAAGGATATGACAATATAATTTTTCTTTCCATATGTAACTCATTTATTATGTTAAATGTATATGCCTTTTCTAGTCCTTCGAGGTAGAATCTTGACACAGGATATAAGTTTCTGTTTTTGATAAATTACGTTAAGTTCAAGGTAAATGTATGTATAATAAAAATTTAATAATACAATACAAACGACAAGTAAAGTTTACAGCCTTGTTTGACCACTAGATATCGCCCTTAGTTTGGAATAATTAATTATATATTGCCGGCAGTAATACAAAGATGATATCTGTCTTATTAAGTTTCCCTGACTCATACCTCTCTTCACCTGTAAATGATACGAAAACTTTGTAATAATAGAAATATTTCTAAGGTTGTTGTCTTCGTTATTTGTCTGTTTTAAACATCATATACTAGTATGTTGCTGTTGTTTTGATAGGACAAGTATAACAGCAACTGTATGCGATACATGTATGTATGTAAACTAGATTTTATTTATTGCATGGAATATAAAAAAAAACAGTGTTAAACCTTATATCATAAATAAGGATGAATAAAGAAAAAAAAAGCAAAAAACATAAACAATTGTTTATTATACTTTTTATCAGAATAAATGAAGCACCATGTGACACATACATACCAGAATCCACTGGATCAAACCAACTATACTTTAAAAAAAAACCCCGAAGAAACAAAAGAAGCATCGGGAAAAAGTCTATGCGGGGATTACTCTTATTCTGTACATGGAAATATCTTGAAAGTCGTGGGTTCGAACTCCGGCCGGGTCTGACCCAAGACTTGAAAGTGGGTAGTGACTGTTCTTTCGCCAAGCACTCGGCATTACGAAATGAAAGTCATGGTTCTTTCGGATGAGAACTTAAAATAAACGAGGTCCCGTGTCATGGCAGGCATGGCACGATAAAGAACCCTGCTGTATAATGCCATCAGCGCAACGCACAGGCAAAATTTCTGCACTTTCGCCTATAGCTGGCGACGTCTCGATATAAGTGAAATATTCTTGACTGGGACGTTAAACACCATTACTCAACTCACTCAAATGTTCATTTAAGCAATAAAAAAGCACACATTATGTAGTTTACTTTTCAAGACAACAAAAGTTATAACTCTATAAACAGAAAAACGTTAAATGTGAAAAGAGTGCAGGAAGCTGCAGCTGTATGAAATGTACATGGCTATTGTCACGACATAGTGTACTGTAAAATAACAAAAGAAAGAGAGACTATTCACTTGACGGTTTGCAAATGCAAATTTAAAACAGTAATATCCGTCTGCAGTAGTGACGAGCGTCCTTAATCGTATCTTTACAGATTACAGCTCCAGTCTTCCCAAAAGATCGAATCCCATTTGGACTGATATTTTTCTCTAAGCACATTCGTTGCTTTTCTCCACCGTCTCGAACTGACCATCTTGAATTAGTGGTTTTTTTTTTTTTTTTTTTTTTTTTTAGGCATCAAGTTACTTTGTTGAATTGTCTTTTTGACCGGTTAATGTTTGTTACTTGTATTTCTGTTAGGACTGCTGTGTTGGTGAATTTTGCTGTTATTATGGAATTTTTGCACTTAGAATAAAAAAAAAATTAAAGATCGTATGGGAAAATGAGTTGTTGCATATTTCTGTTATTTGCGCGTTTTATCTCTTAATCATAACATTTTATTACATGCTAAATTCAACCTGATAATGACTAAGACTATGATACTGGTAACGTAATAAATTTACTCTTTTTAAGGTTCATCTTCCTACAAATACGCCGGTCATATTTGATGCATCTCATACGACAGATACGTCATGTCAGCAGTGAAAAACTCTAACCTGGAATTTTGATAAGTAAGCATTAAGCATATTGATGGACAGAATGCGTTATGTGCATCATGAAATCTTTATGTTTTTATGTAAAAATGATATAAATAATAATTAAAAAGTTTTCAGAGATGTATGGCGCTAGAATCAATAAGAAACAATGGGCACCTTTTGGCATGGGAAACAATGATCTACCTTTTTTGTCACTCTAAACCCATTATTTCTCAAATTCCGTTCAAATACGCAATGTTTTAAGGAAGCTAAACTTCAATCTGTTGCTAAATTGCAAACAAAAAAGCAACAACTTCGGAAACATTGGATTAAGGTCAATTTCATTTTTTTCCACATAGGAAAAATATATATTATGTATGACAATATTTGTTGACTTAGGGGAAGTCAATTAATCCCAGCAAGATTTGCTGAACCATGTTATTAAGTGTTCGAATGTTTCCAAAGTTCTTGTTTAAGAAGCTATCGGTTCATAAAAAGAGTTGTGTTTTAAACGTCTCCGACGTTCTTGGATGAACCTTGTTTCCAGGCTGACAAATCGAGCCTGAGTAATAGAACTTTTTAGGTCAGATTGTTTTATTTGTAGATACGACCATGATTTGAGACCATCCGAGAGCTGACCACGTGTCGTAGACTGACTATTTCAGGATAACGTTGCAATGCCATATCTATATATTACACACAGATTCCAGACACAATACGATATTTACCCGTATATAGAATTCAAAACCAATCAAACACTTAAATTGGAGTATCATAAATCATTCTGGTCAGTCAGACAAGTATATCTAAACAAAAAATGTAAATAAGGTGAAGTCATTCAATGTTTTGAAATTGAAATTGTTAAAATTTTAGAAACATGAATCATTTGATTATCAAAATTAAAATCACAATATATTTTAATTTTGCAATTTATTTGTTTTTGTTTTATCTTTTTTTTTTTTTTTTTTTTTTTTTTTTTTTTTTTTTTTTTTTTTTTTTTTTTTTTTTTGAAAACCATTTGTAATGAATAACACATGTACATGACAGTATTCACAGAAACAAAGATTGTCATAAATATAAGTGTTGTTGTTTTTATTATTATTATTATTATTATTATTATTATTATTATTATTTTTAAAAGTAGTAGTAGTAGTAGTAGTAGTAGTAGTAGTAGTAGTAGTAGTAGTTGTTGTTGTTGTTGCTGTTGTTGTTGTTGTAGGAGAGTAAGTCAGTTTGAATAGAAATTACATTGGAAAAGTCAGTATTTATTTTGTAAGCCTTTTCGTAAAAAGCATGAATGCCGATTATACATAAAACTATTGTATAAAAAACAAACATAAATTTTATGCGATTAGCAGAAAAATAGATATAAATGAAAATAAAATAATAACAACTTTACTAGCTGTCTCATGGTCAGGTTCATAATAAGAATAATAATACCTATAATCCTTAGAATTAAACAATCGGATAAACAGACACCATGTTAGAGTTTTAGTTTACGATTTGACAATACCCTCACCAGACACAACGACTGTGTAACAAAAACATCCAATGGATTAGAGATTTTTATCTCAGTAAGTCAGATATCAACCTAGCTTTGTTACCTTGAAAATAACTTAATAATAATAATAGTTACCTTGAAAATAATAATAATAATAATAATAATAATAATAATAATAATAATAATAATAATAATAATAAAAGTAATAAAAAATTCCACGTGCATGATAAATCTATATAGAAATAGTTTGGGAAACGAACGTGTCCCAAAAAACGTATCATCTTCTGTATGTTAGAATCTTGAACGTGAGGGTGCACATAATGGCTAAAGGAAACAAAAACACACATTCACGCTGTGTATGAATTAAAATAAATTGATAAACTATTAAGTTGAATATCAGGAAACGTGTAAAATATATTCAAATATTTTAATTATGTAAAATTTGTAAATAAGTAAATTATGTGCATGTTAATATTTTTCGCGAGCTTTTCACGCGTTTTTAAAATTTATTCTATAAATGTATTTTAGGTACTAAATAGTCAATTTTAAAAAAGACTCAATTCTTTCAAAAGTAACACATGACAGTCAAGGTTTCCATCATAAGAAACTAAAGGAAGGTTTCTTTAAACTATCGATGGAATGTATTCTTTAATCTCATATGATAACATTACTTAGCATTCTTTACGTTAGATAAATGAGTTTTAAGTACTTTAACCTGTTATTACCCCCAACAAAAATAACAAAGGTAGAAAATTCTTTATGAAAACAATGTAACCTGACTGGACACCCTTTTCAATTAGATGTAAATGATACTACTGTTGTACCGAGGGTAAGCGTTACAATTAAGGCAAGTGTCCTCTTCATCAGTGGTTTGATTAAAATCAAATATTTTGAAATACAAAATGAAAAAAAGCAACAATCGTAACAACTGACTGCTACCATTTCTATCGACTGAATTACAAACAACAAACCAATGGATTGCTGGTTTTGCCTGGAAATAAGAAATAAGATGCCACAATGTCAACACCATACTTTAATTCACTTTCCTGCAGTTGTTCTCTGTGAGAAAAGTTTTTAAATGACTTGAACCAAAGCGTTTGTTTTAGTTTGGACAACGGAACCGATGTTCACAGAGATGAAACAAGAAAAACACTTAAAATGTAAATTGCAATAAATACAAGTACATGTATATTCCGGATAATCGTGGATTCTGGGTTTAATTTGGTAAAATAAGGTTTAAATGAGTTTGTTCCGGAATCATTGGTGGTTTAATTGGTGAAATAGTAAAATGGTGAGAACCCTCCAGAAATACTTTTACATAAGAAGAAGGACAATGTTCATCCATAGTCGGAACCTTTAAATTTAATGATCAAAATTATGTGTTTATAATTTTATAATTTTATTTATTTATTTATTTATTTATTTATTCATTCATTCATTCATTCATTCATTCATTCATCCATTCATTCATTCATTCATTCATTCATTTATTCATTCATTCATTCATTCATTCATTCATTCATTCATTTATTCATTCACTATCTTACTTATATCATCGTTCAGACCTTACCGTTGACATCTGATGCCAGTTTTTGTATTCCATTTTTACAGTACGTATCCACTGTAGTATACACACACATTTATTGTTAATGTATAATCTTATTTATACCGTGCTTTGGCTTCTACTAAAATGTGTATATTTTCAGCCACAAATTGCCTTATTTCAAGCAATGAACTCTTATGTTACTTACTTGAAGGATCTTGTCATTTTTCATAGATCAGTAAATTAAATGACATGATGCTATCGAATTTAGCTTTTTACTACATGTAAAACAACAAATAACCAGCATAAATGACGTAACTTTCTTGTAATTTATTTGTTTATTTTTAGCCCAATGTATGTTATTAAGGTATGAAGACCATGGTACATCTATCAGATTTAAAAATTACAATTTTACATCCTGGCTTAACTTTAAATTTTTTTTTTTGTGAAATCATGTCGAAAAACATATTTTATACGTAGAACAAGAGAAATGTCATCAAAAGCAAGGCAAAAACAACTTATAATGTATGAAAACTAAGAGTAAATGAAAACGAAAATTAAAGAGTATGGTCTAGAAAGACATTCATGCGAAACTTTTTTTTAAAAATTACGAGCTGTTTATGTAATAAACCTAACACTCTTGCAGTGATAATTTCACAGATATGTTTTTGTGGTTGTAATCAGTATTTGCAATCTCTGCTTTGTCATCTTCATACTTTAAAATGATATTTATTTTTGTGAGACAGATGGTGTTTTAGATATCTTTCAATTTTTAATCAATACTTGAGATTTATCGTTAGAAAAATCATTGCAACTTTTCCAATTTTAAACCCTCATTTTAATTTTTTTTTTTTTTTTAAAAAAAAAAAAAAAAGGTAAATACGCACGGGGGCATCTTATACAATATTAAACTCTAGCACATTGAAGAGATGATAAATGTCTATAAAATTGATTGAGGTATTTAGAATTCATTAGATAAATCTTCTTTTCACTTGTTCGGCCCGAAATTTAAAATATCTGAAATTAACATTTTGCGCAATACTTCTGTGTTTTCTGAATTACTTTCTTCTGAATCATTTTTAGACAAATAATTTTACCTACAAACAGGAAAAACTTTGAAGCAAAAAGGTACAACTGTCAAATTTTAAAATTTCACTCGCCCAGTATATATGAATATATTTACAAAGCAAATGGACCACACGCGCACCTGACGTTTCTACACAATGTAAGCTAACAAACGTTATTAAGAGAACCGTGTTTTATTTGGTTATGCAATATTTTAAGCAAAATAAAGATGAGCTATGGATCTCAGATATAAATCTATTGTATTACAGTTCGAACCTATCAGATAAAAACATTTTTAAATTGGTAAAGGTTTACAACACTTGAGGATCCAGCAAGCTAACTGGTGATATGTGCATAAAAATTTGAACAGTGATAACGTTGAATAGCGAAAAATATGAATGTAACATTTTTTTACTATTTAAATGTGAAAACCAAACCGGTTTGCGATTTGTGAAAAAATATTTGCTCAGTTAACTCGACAAATTAAAAACATTCAAAATCCGGGTAGTCAATGCACCCTGCCTGTAAACGCAATCTTACTAGATTAAAAATTATTTTAGAATCACGTGCTTGCTTTGCTAGAGGACCCTAGTGCACGTGTCTGTATCTCACTGTAGGAATTTGATACGACCTTTTACTACGCAGTTCCCCTTCTTTCATTTCTTCTGGTTTCCCAACCTTCGTGATATAGGGAAACTCTAGAGAACCAGTTTCTTATAGAGAACAACTTATCTGAAACTACCGGCTATAACAAGATGCAAAGCATTCAAATTAGACTCAGGAAACATATCGAAGGGTCGTATTACTGGAGAAGGGATGTAATATTATATAGGGCCTTTACTATCATAGAGAAGCTTTGCTATCATATGCATCCCGTTATTGGAATACAATGTAATTAATGCAAGTTTATTAATAGATACAAAAATATTAAAACTTGCATTTTTAAATAAGCTTTGCGCAATTTTTCTTTCACAAAACGAAAAAGTGCTTAAAATGATTTTAATTAAGATCTTTCAATGAATGATGTCGATCACAAATGATATTTTCTAAATTGGGGTGGGGTGGGGAAATCGGTAAAATGTAACCAAGAAGAAATAAAATACGTGAAGATATAGATTTCCTTTACCGTCGACAGGTTTATGCTACATAAAAGAAGGCCGTATTTGTCCGTGGCAGGTAATTGTTTTTGAAATAGTGTACATTAAAGTAAATGTATAATTTCACCGTTTAAAGTATGAACTGTTTTGTTATGTTTTTATTTAAAAGCGAGAAAATTGATAATTTAAGACCTAAATCTTGTCAGAAATTTACGTAATTTACGCTAGGGTTATGACTTAGTTCTCGTTAGAGACTGATATACTTTATACCAATGACTAGTCCGAGAGATCTGACATCGATTTTATTTTACTTTTCGACTTTTGTAAAATCGACGTCAGAGATCGCTCCATATAGTTTTAACGTAGCAAACCGCCGTGTAAATGTCACGGCATCATATTTGGTTGTAACAAAATTATTTCAGCATGTTTAGCTCTGAAATTTGGCATTTGTCTTACCGGGATAGTTATCTTCAAGTTTCCATCACAAATTTGTTGCCGCGGTGCGTATTTCGTGCAGATGCGGACATTATTTCCATATACTATCACGTTTTGTTGACATTGCCGTCATCCATTTTTGAAAACTCATATAATCTCGCGGGAATTTACGAGCCTTCGCTGATTGGCTAATAGGAAATCGGTCATAAAGGTTGACATTCCATATATGGATAGGCTTACTACGCTTCTGTTTGTCAATGGAAAAACATCCGAAACGGCATTTCTGGAAATCAAGACGTAGTCGCAGCTCAGAATTTTTTACAATTATTATTATTAAATAAGTTTTAAAGGAGGCATTAACATTTTGATAAAGAAATTTTCGGGTATTTATTAGTGAAATGTAAAATATTACAATATATGGCATGTGATAAATATGACTTTATTTCTTATTATATTAATAGTATATTATAGTACAATATTGTTGAAACTTTTCATCAACATGATTGATGACAAAAGCAACATTAAACAATAAATTTAGTAATACACATTAAAGTTGAATTTTGTTGCTATTTAAATTGTATTTGTTTTGTTTCTTTTATTATTATTATTATTATTATTTATTTGTTTGTTTATTATTTATTAATTGATTTCTGTCTAATCAGAAGTCCTGTTTAATGGAATTTATGAATATGCCAGTAATTGGTTACTGAGATGCAGATGGAGATACCTATTTATAAATAATTTTAATTACCTATCTGTTGAATATTATATATATTTATTTATTATTCATATTTATTGATTAAAATACATGTGGAATTGTGGATACAACTGCTGGATATCTGGCGAATCTGTAACCTAAGCTATGTCATACATGATGTTTTCTTTTCCGAGCTTTTAAATCTTTCCCACAGCTTACAAAGTTTACATCCATTTTAACGATTTATTATAAAAAAAAAAAAAAAAAAAAAAAAAAAAAAAAAAAACCATTACTTATATATTTACATTATTAACATCAGTTTCATTTAACTTTAACAATATAACACCACTTATAAGACCACTTTATAAAAATTATAAAATTACTTATATATATGTTTATTAATTGAAGTATACAAGACCACAGGTCCATAGTACAATTATTCAATATTTCTCATAAGTGCACATATAAGTCCGGGAATACACTCATTCCATAATATATAAATGTTCTTGATTTGCACACAAGTCTTTGCTGATAAGAGTGTCCATCTGTTCATACCAGTTAACGCTCATATAATAAATTTACATATAGATATTATTTAGTTTAAAATATGTGTGTAACTGATACAAAATATCATTTGGTTTGACATAGGTATATAACTGACATTAAATATCCATATAATTTAGTATACTCATAAAATGGGTATGTAGCTAACAAAATATCAAATATCATTTAATGCATTCGTAAAGCAGAATTAGGTGAACTTGGTAGATTTCCTGTTTTTGTACACTATTATAAGAAACTATTGAAGTATTGGTTTAAAATTTTACATATGGATGAGTGTAGATATCCTAAAAGGTGTTATAATATGTTGTATGAGTGGCATTTAGTAGGTAAAACATCTTATAATTGGTCATCTCGTATTTGTGATTTACTATGTAAATATGGTTTC
>CM056598.1:6084785-6217285 GCA_029721355.1 Tegillarca granosa
GAGATTGTGAAACCGGAACCAGCACATTAAAAATTAAGATTTACGTCCATATGATTTCTTCTCATTTTTATAATCACCGCACATACCAAAAGTATTAAAGCAAGTGCGTTACAACAGGCGACAATGACCAAAATGTAACATTGAGATCTGGCCCCAGTTTCAAAATCATTCACTCAATTGAGTATACACTCAACTCAAATTAATATTTTTTCAATGTCACTTTTAAGACATTACACAGTTAAATGTGAATATCTAATGTTATATTTAAATTGTTTAATTTAAGTATGTTGAACAAAACAAAACATTGTCTCGTAAAAATTAATTTTTTTAAAAGAAACATTGATGAGAGAAAAATGGGAATGTTCGAGTTTTGTGTACACTCAATTAAGTGAATTATTGTGAAACTGGGATCTGAATATCAGTTGAATTAAAAGTAGCTCGTGTAATATGTCATATCAATCAGTTCAAAGGTTACTGACGCCATTTTATCGTTGTAATGTGAAATGACGTCATCTTTATAATGTGTATTTTCATTAAAAGAGATAAACATATTTCTCGTTTATGCATAAAAAACTGTTTCGCACAAGGCTTGTTATAAAAAAATATATTCAATTCGCTTAATAAATTCGATTTCTACAAGCATATTATGTACGATTCTTTCTCTGTGATGGGTTACTTTGTCGCAAATGAATGAAATTCCCGATTAGCGGAAATGGAGAACGCCGGCAATCCTTCTCGACACCTATAAGCACTCGGTGATAATTACTCGTAAGTGAGGACTTAATTGTTTGTGTAGGCTGAGGTTAGGCGATAAATTAAATAAACAAAAACAATAAAAGTGCTACTTATGACATTTTAACAAGGGGAATAAAAGTTTGGAAATGTTATGATTTACAAAATAGTATTACATACTTACTGACGGATTAAATACTATACAAATGAGGTAATACAGGAAACAACGCACACTATTTATATCAAATGACGTTGATAATGTTTAGGATTCCGCTTGATTTAAATAGTGAAGTTTAAAAGTTATGATGGTAACGCCTCGCTAATTATGCCAGAATCTGTCAATGTGATAGACATTTAGTAAAGTGACGTTCAAACTTTGTCCTTCATCTGTCTTGACAGATTCAGAGAATCTTGGTACTAATTGTCTCCAAATGAAGCACCGGGTGACTTTTAAGAAAATACCTTTTGTATACAATTTGCACAATAGTGAGGGCTATGGTTAATATCCTATTTTAATTGAAAGTCTTGTTAGTGCTACGTTTTGATACGGTTTCTGTCACTCTCCGGACGAGATCTTATAAAAAGCGATTCCCGTGTCACTGTAGTAAGATTGCCTTTAAAACGAATTGCAAAGATACAAATACATGTATCAGTAATTTTGGCTATGACTGATGTTTTCATATAATTTAAATAATTTTGTCTATTGCGAGAAAATTAAATTCCATCCGAATTAGGGAAGTTTTTTTTTTATAATACGTGTATGATTTTATAACTCTATGAACATATATTTTGTTAAATGTTTTCTTTTCTCAAAAACATTATGTTTTGTATCGTCTTCCTCATAAAGACACCTGGGTATTCTAGATTCTGAGTTCTCTTACGATTTTCTTTTAAGACCTTTGGAATAGAGCTTGATGATACAATGTTTTGAACCATTGAGTTTAAAGTCATATATATACGCTTTTGGCTACATTAAGTTAAAAGTAACTTGTATATTGCAAAAAAATGACACGAGCTTCCGGAAGTTCCTTATTAGGGATAGTTAGTATACGACAGACTTTGCAGACAAAAGAGTATTGTCATGGAAAGTTAACACTTATCGCTACTTATTTACATTTTTTGTTTCATGATTATAATTGTTGTAACAATGTTCATATGTTACACAGAAGGTCCTAGGGAAGTAAAACGCTTGATAGTCCGAAAACACGACTAAGATTTTATCATTTTTTTATTTTATAGCTGAAATCTTTAATCTAACTCCAATTATGGAGATAACAAGTTGATACTCTTAGCATGGCAAAAAATTACTTCAATACTTCAAGAGCACATTATTCTCTAAACACTGAATCTTTAGTTTTAGGTGGAACAGTTAAGCAAAAGGTTGACATTTCATGTGGACAACCTTATGTTTCACAAAATAATTTGCTTCAAACGTTTTGTACAAAATTTTATTGTGATTTTCAACTACATCGATTTTTTATTGATTTTTTTTAAATACATCTGCAGCATCCTGTTGTGAAACCATTAAATTGAAATTATTTGAAAGTCTCTGAAAAATGGTCATACATATCATGTTTACTTGATGTACTCGCTACATCAAAGTAGAAACCATTACGAAGAAATCAATTTATGACAATAAGTTGTGCTGTGATTGTATTGCGGGATAACTTTCGAAATCTTCATACAATAGTCATTCTTTTGAAAGTGCATAAATGGCTTTTCCCAAAGAAACATACAGACTCTGATTTAATTGAGTACTAAAAATCATTTTTAAAAAAAAAAAATACTGAGCTTCTCAAAATGCAGAAGGTTCGTAAAGTGTACATATGATGTGTGTTTAATCACAGTTTTTAAAGAATTGTCATAATTCTTTTTTGGATTAGTGTGTTTGCGTTCATATATACGTACAGTACATGACCAAAATTTGTTTACTTATTTTGGTATTTTTTTAATTTTTTTTTTTCTAGGAAATTTAACCCAAAGACTCGAATATCAGTTTAAGGACATTAAGTGCTACAAAGAATAACATTATAAACCATTCTCTATAAAAAAAAAAAAAGCTTAAAAAATCAGTTTCGTGTTTGTTTCTTTTAAGCTTGTTCTTCAATACTAAATGTTAAAAAAGTAAACACAGATGTATGTGTTTGTTTAAACTACGATTATTAATTAAAAGCTTCTTGTTTTATTTTTTCTCTTGTTTTAATTAAATGAATGTTCAAACACGTTTTTTCTGAAATAAATTGTAATTGAAAACATTTGATGGATCGTTTTACTTTGATGTAATTCTATAAATATTAAAAATAGCCAAACAAAAAGTGTTAAAACAATGGTTTTATTTATCATTTAACATGATAAACATGTGTTAATTTTGAGAAAAAAAGTCAACTTAGGACGATTTCTTTGGATAATTAAATCATTTTCAATTTAAAACATCTTAATTTTTTCCTCTGTAACCTGACTAGAATATGTACCACATTTTTAAATTTGAATTTTTATTGAGGCGATCAAGTACAGATAATTAGTCAAGGACTTTGTCAAATAATATGTTAATGTATAGCAATTAGTTGGAATATATTGAATAAGTGTTTATAGAGGTATGTATTAGATTTGATTGATAAAATATCCACTGGGTACGGGTTTTTAAAAATGCAAAAATACTTGTATGTTAATGAATTTTTTAGTATAAAATCATGTTGCAAAAAATAAGAGGATCTGAAGATATGCTGATGAATTATAATATAACTGGTAGTAATTTAAAGCATCTGTACAAAAAGTGCTTAGAGGTATGAACGTAAAAATGGGGTGGGGATTTTATTATTATTATTTATTTACTTAAATCGAAAATAAATGCAATTTCATCATCACAACATGTATAAACCGACTGTGGTTTTAAAGAAATTAAAGAAAAGCGTGAAGCTTTTCAAAATTTGATTTAACAATAAACGATTTGAAAAAAAAAACTCCCACATAATTTGGCTGAAACAAAAATTTGATTTAGTGAGTAATTAAAATCAATTTTATTCGTAATCAACTGTAGTTTAACATTAAGAATTTATAATTCTATTTTAACCAAATGAATATGTACTGATCTAAGAGAACAGTATACAGCCCCTCTTTTTATTTGTCAGTCTTGTAACAATAATATTGTTTTTCGTAAAGTGAGATACGTTTTCTGGCATTTTATGAATTGTTAAGTAAACGTTAACGAGTCTCAGGTTAATGCAGTGTATATTAACGAATGCTGAAAATTATTTTTTTTTTCCAAGTTTTGAAAAACTGGAACTTATAAATGAACAGTTTGGCTGTCGGAAAGATGTTATCCAAGTTAAGATTTTCAAACTCTTCATAAATTTGTAAAATGAATTATTTAAAAAGGCAGATTAGCATAAAAGTTTCTATTTTTGTACAATTATTACAACTCAATAAATGTCCAGAACATTTACAATTTTATGATAATACGTTCATTCAGAAAGCTTAGTCATTTAAATTTATTACGACGGCAAATCTAAATAATTTTGTCCTTAACACTGTCTAATTATAAAAATTAATGTTTTCTCATTTAATTTCTTCTTCTAAATCTCAAGTAGCTGCAGATAGTCATTGTCAAAATTAGGTATAAAGAATAGGTTTCTAATTAAAAAAAGATAAATGTTACTGAAAATGGACATTACTAGGTCGTCTTTTTAATTTTGTTGCATTTCTATAACTTGGTTAGATTGTTCGTGATTGAGCAATATTTGGTATTATGAAATTAACCAAGTTGATTAAAACGAACGGTCATACCTTCAGTTTACCTCGAGTTATTTTTTATAATAAATGCATAAAAAGCAAATAGATGTTTTAAATTCCTAAAATTTTCTATTTTTATTTTTTTTCTAGTTCCTTTTCATAAAATATGTAAATCTAAAACCAGCTTGGATATTACGTGTTAAGGTGTGCATTGCACAAACAGTTTTTAAAAAAAATTTGCAATTCAAATTTTCCAACTCATAAATATAGGAATAAAAATTGTTTATTACTGAATAAATTATATACTTGAATGTACACATTACTTTTGTGATAAAGCGGTGTATGCACTGAATCCTGTTAAAGTATTACACAACATTACACCGTTCTTAAATAAAGACAAGACTGATATAGCTTTTCGCTGTAATGAGCCTGGCTTGGTTTTACAGAGGATCCATTAAAAGTCGAATATCAACTTGTACAGCGAGCTCTTACTTAGTTTAAGCATAGACAAACACTTATTTATGATATGTTAAGATGTTATTAGTAACAATCGTTGCCCATCGTATTTAAAATCTGCTGCATTATTTAATTTTATTTACATATATGTTAACAAGAGGTCAGCGAAACCACATGTCTTGCCTGTAAAGAAAGTTCTTGAGTCGATAATAAAAGCAGATATACGTCTATACATATATATCATATCACTTTTTTCGGTTTTTGTATTCATTACAAATTTATTTCATATGTGTGCTTATAAACAATTTAAAACCCATATACATGTATACATGTATGTTGAATTATCTTTGATTTGTAACATTAAACTTTTATAAGTACATGTAGATCACAAAAACCTAAGTTTTGCTTTTGTAAAATTATACCTACATGTATGTATGTACCCAAGTTAGATTAGCAACAGAAAGTAACTCAAGAATAGCATCAGTGACGAGTTCTATTCACTGCAAGCTTATGTATTGACTTCCAAATTTGTTGGGAATGTCTGACACATTAATATGACATCGCTACGTAATGGTAGTAAATAGGGATACAAAACATGCCCTTTATACCGGTTGTGTGATTACCAAGCCATAATGTCACTAAAAATTAAAGCTGAAACATTGTAGGAAAGGACCCTATAAGAATTTTACGGCCAAACTCACAAATACATTTTATATGCACACAATTGTATTTTATATTAAACAGCTAGACATCTGGAAGGGTTAACACAGCTTCAATCTGTAATTATTACCCCGTTGACTGTGTTTTACATTGTTGCAGTTTATTATTACACTCGTGTAAGAGCAGATTAGTTCATTTTCATCGATATTTTTGTTTTAAACAAAACACGATTTTTACTCAATTTCCATACATTATTAACTTGATTGCACTAAACTGATATGGAAAGTTTGATATTTTTTACCATACCAAATTAAAAATTAAGCAATTTTCCGTGAGTTACTCTGAACACATTATTGCCTCACCTTTAAGGGACAAAATTAAGCTAATATTATTTTTCTAAAGGAATGAATTATCTAAATAACAATGTACCTTCAATTTTTAAAGTTCAAGAAGTGAAGAAGATAATGACAGCTCTTCATATCAGGGTAGACGTAAAGTTTTGTAACATAACAGTCTGAAGACACTTAAGACTGTATAAGAAATATAGTCTCAGACAAACGAGTTGTGACGTCATCAGTTGTTAGTCACTAATTAACCTCTATCTGACATTAGAAGATTATACATGTCTGTGTCTATCAGTATTTCAAAGCTTTAACATAACTGTTAGATATCTACTTAAGTTTATATAATGGACATTTAAGTTTTTATTTTGGACTAATGGTTCGGTAATTACCTGTAGATTGTGTACTGTTTGTATATTGTTATATAACACGGGTATTATTATGTTTGAAACACGATACTAGACATTTTACGAACTATAAATTAGCAAACGTTTGGGTTTAAAAAGGCAAAAGCCATAATTAACTACAACGTCTTTCTTGTCGTCCATAGATGGGTGGTCTTTACCTCGTTCGACCTTTTCTATCGTTTTGTTTTGAACAAATATACCTTAGTTTAATTTTCGACATGGCCAGTTATTTTTGCAGAAAAAAGGTTTGATTTTTAAACTGATATTTTATTAGAAATAATCGTTTTTTCCAATTATATTCCTGTTGTTTGATCAGTTGGATGATTGGTTACACTATGTTACATCACAAAAGCATTCTTCAGCTATTCTCAACGAGATATTGTATCAATGCCAAGGATTAATCTAAGCACAAGCTTAAGTTTAAGCTTCTCATCTGGGTTTTTTCCACCGATTAGCAATGATCGCAAAAAAATAAATAAATACATGTAATTAAAAAAAAGAAGAAGAAGAAGTAGAAAGAAAAGAAAAATGAAAACTTATAAATTGTAAAGACTAAGCAGAACAATAAAGTAAACAAAAAAGTGTTCTTTCTCAAATGCAAATAGGTGTCTTGATTGACTGCATATCTTCTACAAACAGCCGTCCTAAAGGTGTGCTTATTAGTTTTTGCTCACGGTACACCAGAGCCATTGTATTAGGTCTATTCTCCCTTCTGCGGTACATAAGGCATCTTTAAAAATGTAAACCTACCCTCTTTTGCTCCGTAGACCAGAGCCTTTATATAGGATATATTCTCTCTTTTGCAGCTACATAGGCATCATCTATGTATACCTATCCTCTTTTGCTACGCAGATCAGAGCTTTCATATTGGGTCTACCCTCTTTTTTGTGGTACATAGGCATATTTGATTTGTGCCTACCTATTATTGATGTAGTCATGCGTTTTCAATGCGTGATTTATGTTTTAGTTGAAATTGTCAGTTTGCGCTTTTTACAATAGCAGAAAAATTATAATTTAAGCCAACAAAATACACAATAAAATAGTTATTATGGCTTAAAATATAATTACTTATAAGGCTTTGTTACAGTTTGAATAACATTTTAAAGATAAATTTTTCACATCACGATAATACAAAAATGGTGTTGTAAGAATATTAAAGATAATGTATGTATTATTAATTATCATTTTATTATTTGGTCAGGGAATATTCGAATTAATAAAATGTTTATCAAGCTTAAATTAGCAAAAGAAAAACACGAAGATGATAAAGAAATCT
This sequence comes from Tegillarca granosa, assembly GCA_029721355.1. Taxonomy (NCBI): domain Eukaryota; kingdom Metazoa; phylum Mollusca; class Bivalvia; order Arcoida; family Arcidae; genus Tegillarca; species Tegillarca granosa. The sequence continues at coordinate 6,092,387 of CM056598.1, forward strand.
GCTGACTGACAACAAATGATAAACAAATTAGGGTTTTGACACCAACACGAGTTTTTTATTTATCAAATAACTTTTTTCTACCTCAAGACAAGAGAAGTTAAATGTATGTGGTTAATTAAAATTTCTTACTCGTGTTATTTATTTTATTCACTAACAAACTGTGTATTGTTTATTTAAGTTCGGTTTAAAATGAAATAAAGTGCACCCATTACCCTAACACGAACACCTGCATCACGTGGTGTTCAGAAACAATCTTATCCTTTCAGGTAATTCTACAGGTAAAAGAGACAAGTGAAGTCTTTGATTAATTATTGATTATTGTTTGTGATAACTGAATGCATGAACGTGTATTTACCCTGACAAAGTTTCAATTGTTTAGCATTTGAATGGGTTTGCAAAATATTGCCGGTATATTGAACTTTACACTTTAATATTTCGAAATTGCATTTAATCTTACACAGTTACTTGTCAAATGATTTGATAAAACAATATCTTCGATGTATGTAGTTACTGTTCAACATTATTAATATTCACAGTAAATCGAATTTCGATAAGACAAAATTTAAAATCACAGTATAATATCTTAAGTTTAAAATTTGAAAATAAACATGATGCATTACGAAAGTCTTTTTTGAAAATTCATTTCTTATGTGTAATTGTTCTGTAAAATAATAGGATAATCTTGAAATATATCCTAATATCATTATAAGCCAACAGAACAATATGTAATATTGACATCCTAAATTTTTTTTTTAAAAGAAGTTGTCATGTACCACTGTTGATGATTTAATGACGCATGAAAAAGCACATAGCAAATAATTTTTATTTTACTTTGGTTTACATTTAGGCTGTAGTTCTGTTATATTGAATTATTCGACATCTTAAAACAAAGTTTGAAAAATCATGGTCAAACTTTAAATAAAAACTGCAACAAAAGATGTTTTATATCAAAATAACCAGATTGACCCAAGTAATGAAAACTGGTATCAACAAAAGGTGCCAAAGCCAATCTGACAAAGTGGGAGCAGCAGTAAAAAACCGTAATGACAGCTCTCTCGCGCGTGTGTGTGTTTTTGTGTTATCAAATGTGTCATGCATAGCAAAAAATAAATAAATAAATAAATAAATAAATAAAAGGGGAAAGTTATCATAACTTTTTATATTAACTTCTTCTGAGTTAAAACTCAATTTAATACGATTCAATTTCTTTTGTAAGTTAGTAACACAAAAAGTATGATACAATCGATGATGCTTAAATATGAAACTTTGAATGTTGTACTTCATACCCCTCAAAAAATTTAGCTTGTGTATGCATATCTTATGTCGTTTAAAGTGAATGTCATATTTTTAAATATTATATAAAGAGTGAAACGTAAAAAAATAAATCATTAAATGAATATGCAAACAATGTTACGTCAACGGAATTTTAACAAATGTTCGTTACATTTTAGAGCTTCATTTTGGTATCAAGGTAAAATCACTTTTCTACGCAACATTTTTCTGTTTTTCATGTACATGTAGTTTATGACTATTTCGTACTGCATTTTCCTGTTTGACTGAAATAATGTAATTTTTTAAATGTATTTTTAGAATTTTTTCGAACTATTTCTATAACTTGAAGGTTGCATTTTAATGTCCAAAGCAAAAGCGTAACAAATAAAAAATATTCAAAAACTACAAGAATTCTGTATAATATTAAGAAGAGAGTTTTCCACAACCTTGACCTTTAAAAGAACCATAATGAAGTATTTGACATTGTATTGTCGTATGTAAAATTTTAAAATTCCGTCCATTACATTTAAAAGGTCAAAAGTCTGCATTTCATATTTAGAAAAAAGTTTTAAAAATATTGAAATGAAAAATGAAAAAAAGGGAGGCTATTCACTGAGGTCAATATCTTCTCACCAAATACCACACAAAAAAGCAGCTCCATGACTAGTTTTGTTTGATATGGTGACCAAATTTCAATAAATTAATATTTGACTTTTTAACAATTGAACGAGAGGAGTTTTCTTGAATGTTTGCATTTGATAAAAAGATAAATGATTTAGTTTTGATTCATTTATTTAAAAAAGATAATTAAAGAAATAGAGAAATGAAATGATCAAGTATGAACATTGTGGATTAAAACATTTCCGGAATTTCGGTTTTGTTTGTTATAATCTTGACTGTATGATTTTATCAAATTTCAAATTAAATGTTACCTTCGTGTAACTTTTATTATTTTAAAGAGAAAATAATAATATTTCAACAAAAGGTTCATAAATGAAACATTGTAAGTAGAATAGAATATAGTCTTTATTTTACAACCGTTTTCATACTTCAAAAGACTAAATATTGTATGATTATAAAACATTACAGTGACTCTAGGTCCTGTAATTAACTGTGTATTTAATGGTTTATTAAAGTGTATATTAACAATGTTACAGAAGCAATCAGGTGTGTTTAAATGGCAAGAGGGATGATTTTTACCGTACACACAGAGATTGGTATCTCTTTAACAAACTTGAAAACGTCTTTTAGTTAATACAAATGTATTTTTTTTGCATCCCGTCAAAGTAATAGTTTGTAAACAAATAATCAGTTTAAATGCATCTTACAAAAAGCAATTTGCATTTTATGTAAACAACAAAAACGTTAAACTTGTGATAAAGATATGTTAAACAAGAACTGTAGGGTAATGTCACACATCAAAGTTAACGTGTATACTATTAACATTGTTATCGAAAAATAAACAGGTATTCAGTATCATAGGTCTTCGTACTGAGAAACACCGACTACACGAAAAGTTATAACAACAGAAATAAAGCCGGTAGACATATTTTCTGCATATGCATAAGCCGTTTTAAATTGAATACTAGTCATTATTTTTGCGTTTTCAATGATATTTGATTCAAGTTTTATTGCTTTTTCCCACTATAATTAGCCAACATTATGAAATTTTCACAGGTAAGGTTAAAAATGTTGGATAGGTAGGAATACTTGTAGGAATTGTTGTAAGTTTTTGAATTATCAAAGGTTATAAGTATTTTTTTTACAAGTAAGTGTAAAGTATTTTTAAAAAATCAATAACAAAGTATCAAAAATGTAAAAATTGTATTCCTTAAATGTTTTAACAAATTAAACCAATAAAATTAACTGTTATATATTCGTGCACCTCATTCTGAAATCAGTAATTTGAATTCAGTTTACCTAAAGGAACATATCCTTGTCAAGCCAATGAGAGTCTGTACTTATAATATATGTAAGTTATAGATAGAATACTAAAATATTTAAAAAGTGCAAATAATCAGCACTATATAGCTTACAACATCAGAAAATTACACATAATGATGGCAAAAATACGGCTTGCAATTTTGCTTTATTATCACTCAAGGAACACTTTCAAGAAGAGACTTCTGTCTAAAAAAAACTAGACAACGTTATAATAATAATAATAATAATAAAAAAATTATATATTAACTTGTCTTGAGTTTGTGAAAACAATAGAGGAATACTTTTAAACAACAAATTTAAATACGCTTCCATTATTTGTATAGGCTAATCATCTGACAAAAATGCATTACGGGACTGAGTGGGAGTAACAAAAAAAAACTTTGATTTACAAAACTACCCAAAAGTCCAGCACATCTCACGATTTAGTTATGAGTCCTATTCGGACGGATCTTTATTTGAGAGATTTTGCTAGTTCCTCTAGGTTATATGTTTTAGCACATTTGTCTAAGAACTGGCTGCCTCCACTCAAGTAATTTTCAGGTTACTAGAATAATTACACACTTCGAGTACAGACTTCGAATTAAATTAAATTGTATTTACAGATCAATCACGTTTTATTCGAAACATATTTCGTAAATGATGAAACGTTTAAATTTTGGGATTAACTTTGTACATTAGTGGGCGCTTTCCAATTATGGCTAAATACCGGATGTTTAAGCGTTTACTAAGCAGCTGTAAGTTAGGGCTTTTTATTTCAAACAGATGTTTTTTTAAAAAGTGCAATTTATGTAGTAAATTTATATTTCGGTTTTTGTATTTCAAATTCATGCTTATTTGAGCATAAAATAAAAATTAAGAGAATAACGTAATATTAAAGTAGTGGTTAACAGTCAACCTCCGTAAATATCCAGGTGTGACAGGCACTATGTATCGAATTTTTTGTTTAATTTCTTTTTTATGTTCATGCGTTATATACAGATTGATTCTGGATATACAGTGACATGTCAAATAGAAATATTAAGAATATTATTAATATATGTTGGCTACTGATTTGAAATGTTAGAAATATTGCCAATGCACACTGGCTAGTCAATAGAGATGGCAATGATGTTGTTATAGAAACTTGATATGAATGTTTAGGATATTGCCAATTTTTGATAGCAACTCTTTGCAAATGTTCAGAATATTTCGGATGATTGATGGCTTCTTCTTTAAACATGCAGAATAATGCCAATTTATGAAGTAAATATGCAGGATATTGCCAATTCATGAAGTAAATGTTGAGGATATATAAAGGTTTCGGATATTGTCAGTGTATGTTGAAATCTCTATGTAAATGCTAATGGTACTGCCTATGAATGATAGCAACTCGATGGGAATTTTCGGATATTGCCGATGTACGATGGCAAGTCGATGGGAATTTTAAGGATACTGCCAATGTATGATGGCAACTCAATGGGAATTTAAAGGATATTGCCGATGTATGATAGCAACTTGATGGGAATGTTAAGAATATTGCCGATGTACGATGGCAACTCGATGGAGTGTTAAGTATATTGCCGATGTATGATGGCAACTCGATGGGAATGTTAAGGAAACTGCCGATGTATGATGGCAACTCGATGGGAATTTTCGGATATTGCCGATGTACGATGGCAAGTCGATGGGAATTTTAAGGATACTGCCAATGTATGATGGCAACTCAATGGGAATTTAAAGGATATTGCCGATGTATGATAGCAACTTGATGGGAATGTTAAGAATCATTGTCGATGTACGATGGCAACTTGATGGGAATGTTAAGGAAATTGCCAATGTATGATAGCAACTCGATGGGAATTTTAAGGATATTGCCGATGCATGGTGGCAATTTGATTTAAGACCTAGTGAAATTTAAAGATCAAGTATGGACATTGTGGATTAACAATTTCACGTATTCGGTTTTGTTTGGTAAAATCTTGTCTCTTCGTTCTTTTAAGCGAGCTCTGTTTTGGACTGAGAGATGCATTTTACAAAAATATACATCAAACTATTATGCAAAATCTTATAGCAGTGTCAGTGGACATTAAATTTTAGGCTTTCTTCGGGAAATGTACTTGTTCATTAAAATAAAATATCCCATTATGTATCATTCAGTATTTTTATATAACTTATCTATGGTACTTCTGATTCTGGTTTTTGTTTTTATTTTTTTTTTATTATTATTGTTTTTAGTTTTACATTAATTTAATGTTTTATTGATAATATTCTATCTTTACTTTCACTAGCCGCATATAGCTGCAATAATGTTGATGCTACTTATAACAATGACCCACTCACTCAATTATTATGAATCAAGTGATTTAATATATATTTATTATTTTGTAAATACGTAACCAGGACTAAAGGCGTCTTGTCGCTGGTTATATTATGAACTAAGGGGCATATAAAAATCAATAATGACCGTCTAAATGAATATATCCAATCAAACCATGGATATTGATTTTATTGTATACATTCTAATCTATCGTTCTAGTTCATCAAACATTTATCAGATCCCTTTTCTGTATTATTTCTTCATGTATCTGTTCCCCTAGTTTAATATCTTTATTCCTGCCGTTATGTATTTCTTGTTAGTGGATTTTGTTTTACACCATTACTGTAATCATAAAAACTATGCCACATCGATGTATAACTTACTTTTTCACATTCCATATAGTTTATGTAGGTGTTTCATTTTAACATTTATCAACCTTATATTTATTATCTTTTTATTGTCATATGATTGCTTATGAAATTTTTGAAAAACAGCATCGTATGATGGATTTTGTCATTTCTTATGCTTAATACATCATAGAATTAACAAAAATGAAAATGTTTCTGCAAATTTTTACGGACGAAACCAATACCACGCTCTTTATCAAATATCAAAGGTATTACTAATATCGTTACCTTTAAAGGTTTAATAAAAACAACTGGATTTTTTCTCCTTTTATATTATTGTCGTTCAAGTTTATCCAATTTTTATACAAAATATAAGAAGATAGAGTTATTATTCTCTCTCTCTCTCTCTCTCTCTCTCTCTCTCTCTCTCTCTCTCTCTCTCTCTCTCTCTCTCTCTCTCTTAAAAAAGTAATTGTTTAATTGAATTTCTAATATTTTAAATAGCAGAAACTATTAATGGTTTTTTGCTTGCTGTGTACAAAACAAACGTTTCATTGTAACATGGAACTGTGGTGACGGAATATGATAAATGTTGTTAAATTAGTCTTAATTTTTATACATAAGCATATTTTAGAGGCTTTTTTTTTAAATCTTGATTGATAAATTCATTTTTTTTACATGTGACATATAATACACAATCTAATAATGTGAGTAATTTCATTCATCCTTCATTGCTTCGTGCTTTTTATGCTGTTTATGTGTAGTTAACTGAAAGTAAATGAAATTTTATTTTGTGAAGCATTGCTAAGTGGTTTATAAGGCTAAGTGTGAAAACTTGAAAAAACTAGTTTAACTTTTCTCTGATTTTAAAATTTAAATGAAAACTTTCATTCATTCATTCATTCATTCATTCATTCATTCATTCATTCATTTATTCATTTATTTATTTATTTATTTATTTATTTATTTATTTATTTATTTTATTTATTTCCTCTGTATAAGAGATATTATATTATATTATATTATATACATGAATAATATTAAACGTCAAAATTTTAACACAAAAACCAAGAACTTGTAACTAAATAAAGAAATAAATGGTCCATATTTATATCTTTACTTATGGTAGTTTGTTTGAGCAATACCTGTGACCACCTACCCCCTTGCATTTAGGGTGGAGATATAAATGGCGGGCGTCTGTTTAACAAAGCAGTAGCAGGCCGTGGTAAACTGATGAAAATGGGGTTGCTCCAGATTTAGTCCTTCGCTATTCCCCAACAGCACCAACGTTAAATCCGTTTCACTACAGTTAAGTAGATAAGCTGAAGTATAAATATGGAACTCGTCCGTTACTTTTTCCAGAAACAGGTTTCTAATCGCATTCAAAGACGAACATGTGCTTAAAATATGTTCCAGTAGGTCACTATATATCAGGTCACATAAGCAGCAGACATTGACACTATGTTGTGTAGGTATAGTCCAAAGTTTAGAGACGAATCTTGCTACCTGTAATTCCCTGTTGTTGGACGGATATTTCCAAACAAACGACGGTGTTATAGAGGAATGAAGATGATTAAATCTACTAAAACTGTCATCGTTGGAAACTCTCTGAAACCAGAGTGTAGATTCTCGACTGTATACAGCGGTGTTAACAATTTGTTTTCATTGCAATTTGTTAGGAATGATTTGTCAATTACCAGTATTTGAAAAGTTTTGTACCACTGAGTTTCGTTTTTGACAAATATACTTCAAATTTTAATTTTTCATTTGGATATAATTATTTTGACATTATTAAAATTAATTAGAGATATATTAAATGAGTAAGTTGATAACATTATGGCTTGTTTAATGTTGTTTACTTTGTTTAAGTTATGTAGCTATTCTAGATGTATTTATTTGCATATATATATATGTTACTTAGATTTACTATGGTTTAACAGTGGACAATTGAGAAAATCAAGCATGCATTATTTTCAATTTGCATAGTGACTGTGAAGTTTGTTAATAAAAAATATTTTTTGAAACATTTACAATTGATATATTTATCACATTATTAAATAACATATCTTTTTTACAAGAAATTTGTCTTTCACTTAGTTCATTAATCAATTCCTTTTTGTGAAGAATCAGATAATAATTGATTGATATTCATACCATATATTGATTTATGAATCCAGTTCACACGTATTTAAACTCATTATTTTTATGATGTTTACACCATTTTTGACATTAAAACACTAATTTCAATATTGTTGTAAATCACCAAATTTTTTAAATAATTTGATAAGACAATGACTTTTATTATTAATTAATATTCTTAACTGGATGAACTTCGCCGTATATACGTCAATCTAATTTGATTAAAATAATATGTAGAGTAGGTGGATTGACTATCACTATTTTTATTGTTCTATCGACATTTTTAAGATCATGTTTTTAGGTTTGTTTGTGCCAGTTTGACACTATAAACCAACCCCCTACTGAAAACAAAACAAGTGTCTGTTAAGTTACACATAAAAAAGTTTACAATACAAAATAAACTTCCTGTTGCACCCTTCACTAAAATTTAAATTTCGATGAATTCACTAAAACTGGTGGGATCAGTTCATTTTTAACATTTCTGTAATTTTTTCAAAAAAAATATATTGCATAAAATTTAATGGGTTCGATACAAAAGGAAGTCTTACCAAACATATAATTTACAGGATGGCAAACGGAATAGATTTACACGAAAGGGGGCAGAAGACCGACTTGTTTTCTCATAGTTTCCTCCTAAAGCGAAGTAATCAAAGTTCCAAGTTCTCGGGTATTTGGTAGGAACCTACCTGGTTTTATTGTTTAGCAGGTCTGACGGCCGATGTGTTCCAAAATAATGAGTAGATCTACTTCGATTTAGGAGGAAACTATGAGAAAACAAGCCGCATGTATGTATGTATAAAATTTAATTACATAATGTGCCACCCTGAGCCTGGTACTTTATATAAAAAGCTGATACCTCTGTCCTTTACTTTGTGTTAGGTTTTATTTTATAAATAATCTATATTAGTTTGATCTTGGTGAAATAGGATATAACAGCAAATAATAAAATCATGTTAATTTAGGTGTCACAATTAAAACTTCAATATCGACTTAATTCAATGAATGTAATATTTTTTACCGCAAAAGATTGTTTTAATATTTATGACGCGTTTTATATTATTCTTTTATTTTTACTTATGTAAGTATCTTTCTTAAAACCAATCCATCACATCTGTGCCGAATAATATCATATTGTAAGCGGTCATTTTGGTCAGATTTAATATATTCATTGTTTACATGGAGTAAAGTTCCTTTTCAAAAATTTACATCCTCATTTTAAAAAAAGGGATTTATTTTCCCCCCTCTTAGTCACATGCAATTTCATAATTATATTTCATAAACTATGTAAGTTTTTGTTGTCATTTTCATGTTTTTTTTTATTATTTTAAGATTTCAAGGATTATTACTTTCTTTGAACAGAATCGAAACTGAAAAGAAAATCGGTCCATTTAATATTATTTCCTTGTTGAGATAAATCATAATTGATCCAATAAAGTAAAAAAAAAACAATAACAAATTTCTAAGTTGGCTACAACTTTATTGAGTACTGTGTAATGTATTACATTGGGATTTAATATGGTGCATCATGCATCATTTTTTATTCATTTTAGTATATATCATAGTATATATGTAGTATATATATGACAAACGACCTTACGCATTAATGACAAATATAATTAATCTCAATTAGCTTACAACTGCAATTGCTTAGTCAGCTGTAGTATTATATACACAATAAGAAACTTAACTGTTTCTATCATCTAACTGTATTACTAACGTCTTTCAAATTACCCACAATGAATCAACATGCTAGAACATTTCATAAGGAAACTAAAAATGATAAAACGATTTTTTCCAAGCTTATAATTAAGGATTATTGCGAAATACGTAGATTTTATTTCCCCGTGTGTGTGTGTGTGTGTGTGTGTGTGTGTGTGTGTGTGTGTGTGTGTGAAGCACAAAAAAAAACGTATGCTCTTATTCATTTCATTTGTATCCAACTATAATCAACTTTTTGCGTATCGTCTATATGCATTTGTGAGATATAAAACGCAGCTGCGCAAAATATACAGAATATTGATAATTTGGGTATATTTAGAGTCTAATGTCATTTTACTTTTGAATGCACGTTTTTAAGAATAATTTAAAATAAATATTTAAGAAAATATTAAGAAAAATCTAGTACTTCCAAAATGCAACCTTGATCTACTTTTCTATTTATAGATTTTTACGCAATTTGAGCCCTTCATAAATAAACGTATACAGTGTCTAAATACTTATACATGTATATGTCAATAAGAACCACAAGTTTTCGTTGAATGATGAACATTACGGGAACAAATAACTTTATTGAAAATGCATTTCCAAATAAAACATATTGAATACGATCGCAATTATATAAAATTGCTTACTTTTGTCAAGTACGTTAGTTCAAGGCGATAAAGCTTTGGTTGGACTATATGCATTGCAGAACCTTGTTGGAAGAAATAGACCCAATAACTTATTGCCTGTTCTGCTCATCAACGAAAAAACGCTTTCAGGATATCAGAGCCCCGTGAATCTGCGTCTCGTGAATCATTTATAAGAAAACAACTGATGTATATAATAAATGTTCGTGTTTGAAGCTTCTTTGTCTATATAATGTTGTGTGTAATAAAGTATGTCGCAATATAATTATATATTTAATCTCATGTACCACTTCTGGTGTTGTAGAGATAAAAGATCTTATATTTGAATTGATGCTTCATCAATCTTAAAATGTTTTGAAAAATAAAAATGTAAAATGACCAAAAAGTCTTCAAACCAATACACGATAACACCCGGAAGTGAAAAAATGTACTTTGGAACAACCGTACCTCGTACATTTAGTGTAAGTATAATCTAGTCCAATATAAACCAAAAAAAAAAAAAAGATTGGAAAATAAAATTATGAGTGACATACGGAATTCAATATAAACAAAAGTAAATTTAGAAAAAACTAAAATAAGGAGAGAAGTAAAAAATTGCCAAACAAAGATATAAAAATAAAAATTAAAAATTAAAATCAAAACATCAGGATCTACAACAATTAATCCCTCACTTGTAAATTCACAATCTGAATTGGTCGTATCTGACAAACACAAAGCGAATGTATTGAATGATTACTTCTGTTCCGTGTCACATTTAAATAACTTTAAACATTTTTTTTATTTATTATTATTTTTTTTTTTTTTGCTGAATGTTGCCCCAGTCGCTTAGACTATATTGAAACTACTCCTGTCGAGGTAAAGACATCCTCTTAAGCCTGAGCCTAGAAAAGCGTCTGGTCCAGACCAAATTAGTCACAAAATGTTAAAACATACAGCTCATACTATCTGCAATCCTATGTCTCTGCTCTTCAATTTATCTCTCCGCCAGTGTTCTTTTCCTTCCCAGTAGAAGCTAGGCCGCATTCTTCCAATCTTTAAAAAGGTGATAAATCTTTGCCTTCCAACTATAGACCTACCTCACTACTAAGTTGTATTAGTAAAGTTATGGAGAGAATAATTCATAAACGCCTTCATACCTACCTACTTGAAAACAACTTGCTGTATAAATTCCAATCTGGTTTTCTCCAAGGTCATTCTACTGTGCATCAATTAATAGAGCTTTATAACAATGTTGTGAAAACGCTAACAATCGTAAAAATACTTGTGTTGTTTTCTGTGATATTTCCAAAGCGTTTGACAGAGTTTGGCATAAAGGTTTGTTACATAAACTTTCTCACTATGGAATTAAAGGTAATCTTTGGAATTGGATTGCGGACTATCTTTCTAATCGTTCTCAAAACGTTATCTTACATAATACTATTTCTGATGTTGGATTTACCAATTCGGGCGTACCACAAGGATCAGTTTTGGGACCTTTAATGTTTCTGTTTTATATAAATGATAATCTGATGATCTCTTATGTTCTACTCGTCTTTTCGCTGATGACACATCTCTACGTTACTCATCTTCTTTCTCTAACGATGTTAAAGTCTAATAAACAGGGATTTGTCTGTTCTTAAAGAATGGTCTGATAAGTGATTGGTCACTTTCAATGAATCTAAAACTGTTTCCATGTATTTTAATAGCTCACATACTGATACTAAACCTGCTCTCTACTTTGGAGATTGTTTGTTATCATCTTGGCATCACCTTTTCTGATAATTTTTGCTGGCATATACATATAAACAATATAGCATCATCTGCCATGAAACAAGTTGCAGCCCTAAGGAAATTAAAGTGTCTCCTCAGCAAAGACTCACTAACCCAAATTTACACAACTTTTATTCTTCCAATACTTGAATACGCTTCTGAAGTTTGAGATGGGTATACAAATACCGATTCTTGGACCTTAGAAAAGGTTCATTTAGAAGCAGCCCGAATTATTACAGGGCTACCAGTTTTTGCTAGCAAGGTTGCTCTTTACTTCGAAACTGGGTGGGAACCCCTATCTGAAAGAAGAAAGAGGAAAAAAACTTTTGCTCTTCTATAAAATCAAACACAACTTAGCACCTACTTATTGAGAAAATCTTATCCTGGTTCTGTCGGCCAATCTGTTACTTATAATCAAAGAAACAAAGATGATATTGTAATATCTCTATATAGGCTTGAAAGTTATAGGTCTTCTTTCTTACCTTCAGGTATTGAATTGTGGAACAACTTTCCAATTGAAATTAGAAATGTTGATTCTCTTAACTTATTTAAAAGGTCAATTTCTACTAATCGAGAAGGAGTGCCGAAATTCTACTACTCTGGTGAAAGAAATATACTATCTACCAATCTAGATTGAGAAATGAATATAGTTCCTTGAACAGCCGACCTCTTTCGGGTTAATATAGTTAATGACCCTTCCTGCAGCTGTGGCTATGCATCTGAAAACAGTTTTCACTACTTCTTCGAATGTTCCAAATAAATAGTTCCCAGACAAGCCATGTTCTATTTGTTACATGAATTGAAAGTGTTCCCAACCCTTGATGTCCTTCTGAGAGGCAGTATATTTCTTCCAGATAACGTTTACAGTAATATTTTTTCAATTGTTCAGCTATTCATCAAACAAACGCATAGGTTTCAGTAAGTTCGTAATTTCATTTCCTTTGCATAACGTTCACCATTCTTTTTCTTCTTCTTCTTCTTCTTCTTTACTCCCAATAACTTGTATCACTTACTAATTTTTCATACTTAATCATTGCTTCGAATTATTCCTTTTCTTTAAATTATTTGTCTATTAAATTATTATAGTTATTTTATAAACATTACATATTGTCATATAATTATATTTGTGATATTTTGATAACCGTCATGTCAATATGTGTGTGAGCCAGTGTAGGAAGCGGACCACCTAATGTTGTGATAACTCTTGTCCAATCCTTTTGTAAATATTTGACAATAAAATATGTTTAAACTAAAAATTAAAATTAAAAAAAAAACCGAAGGATTAACAAATGTTAAACGCATATAATGGGATGCCATTACCAAGTCGCCCAGACGAAGCGATATTTATATCCTTATTCCAAACTGGAAATTGTTTTCAGATTCACAATTTTAGGTTTAATGATACATTTATTTAATAATGTATTTATAAATGAAAAAATTGAAAAAAATAACAGTTTAATAAAAATATGTTTTATTTAGAAAAAAAATTAAATTAAAATTTTAAAAAAGTATTAAATTATTAGTGACATAAAAAATTCAATAAAAACAACATTAAGTTTAGGAAACAAAAACTAAACTAATAAAAGAAATAACAAAACAACATATAAAAAAATAAGAAATTTAAAAAAAAAACAAATATAAAAAGTAAATTTAGGGGAAAAAACAGTAAAAAATAGATACAGAAAAAAGCTTTAATGATAAAAAGAATAAGAAATTACAAAACAAAAAAGTTCGAAATTTGAAAAAAAATATATAAAACTTATAAAACACGATAGAATTTTGAGCAATTAAAATAAATTAAATAAAAACAATAATAAAGATTAGGTAAAAAAATAAATTATTACACACACAAAAAAAAATGTTTTTAAGCCGATAAACGACGTGGTATCGGTCCAGTAGTCATAACCACAAATATATATTTATATATTATTTGATACATAACCACATGTTAATTTGCTATTTTTGTTTTTATTGTTTTACAGGTGTAAAGTTTATGTAGCATCAATCAAAACCTATAAATAAGTGTTTAAATTGTTTTTTAGAATTATCAATATCTTAAATATATAATTATGAACATAGCGACTTATTTGCATCTTTAGGTAAGTGCTTTTTCGCTTAAAACGATTTTCAATGTTCTTAGTAGGCACTGTTTTTGGCGCAACTTATGTAAAAGGTGTATTTTTAAGAAAGAAGAAAGAAAAACACGTTAATATATGTTAATGAAAGGGAATGGTCTGATTTTATTGAAATGGATTTAAAATTGCAATAAATTTTGAAAAATTGTACACTGACATTTTACTATTCTTAGAATATCGCCTTTTGCTATTCTCAGAATATCGCCATTTACTATTCTTAGAATATCGCCATTTACTATTCTCAGAATATCACCATTTTACTATTCTCAGACTATCGACATTTTACTTTTCTCAGAATATCGCCATTTACTATTTTCAGAATATCGACATTTTACTATTCTCAGAATATCGCCATTTACTATTCTCAGAATATCGCCATTTACTATTCTCAGAATATCGGCATTTTTCTTTTCTCAGAATATCGCCATTTACTATTCTCAGAATATCGGCATTTACTATTCTCAGAATATCGGCATTTTACTATTCTCGGAATATCGCCATTTACTATTCTCAGAATATCGCCATTTACTATTCTCAGAATAATGGCATTTTACTACAATAAGAATATCGCCATTTACTATTCTCAGAATATCGCCATTTTATTATTGTCAGACTATCGACATTTTACTTTTCTCAGAATATCGCCATTTACTATTCTCAGAATATCGACATTTTACTATTCTCAGAATATCGACATTTTACTTTTCTCAGAATATCGCTATTTACTATTCTCAGAATATCGCCATTGACTATTCTCAGAATATCGGCATTTTACTATTCTCAGAATATCGCCATTTACTATTCTAAGAATATCGCCATTTAAATATTCTCAGACTATCGACATTTTACTATTTTCAGAATATTGTCATTTACTATTCTCAGAATATAACCATTTACTATTCTCAGAATATCGGCATTTTACTATTCTCAGAATACTGCCATTTTACTATTCTCAGAATATATACATTTTACTAATCTCAGAATATCGGCATTTACTAATTGCAGAATATCGGCATTTTACTTTTCTCAGAATATCGCCATTTACTATTCTCAGAATATCGCCATTTACTATTCTCAGAATATCGCCATTTACTATTCTCAGAATATCGGCATTTTACTATTCTCAGAATATTCGCTATTTAACTATTCTCAGACTATCGACATTTTACTTTTCTCAGAATATCGCCATTTACTATTTTCAGAATATCGACATTTTACTACAATAAGAATATCGCCATTTACTATTCTCAGAATATCGCCATTTACTATTCTCAGAATATCGGCATTTTACTATTCTCAGAATATCGCCATTTACTATTCTCAGAATATCGCCATTTTCAATTCTCAGAATATCGGCATTTTACTACAATAAGAATATTGACATTTTAATCTACTCAGGATTTTGACATCTTTCTACAAAAGTTTCCATTTTACATCTCCTTACAAAAGCGACAGCAAACTATTGACGTATTTTAATTCTGTTACTTTTCTGTGAGTAATACCATACCATTTTATTATCCTCTCAATATTGACCGAGTGTAATATCCCCACAATATTGCCGTTTTATAACCATCAGAATATTGACATTCAACCATCAAAAATATTCAAACTTCCATAATTTTATATTTTCAATATTTCTCTGTGTAACGTTATACCCCCCCCCCCCGGCATCTCGGAATATCGACAATTTCTATTTCGCGAATTAATCACAAACCACGATGTATAAAATCAATTGCAACTGCCAAAAAAAAATACAAAAAGATCTAGATCTAAAATAGCATATTTTATTTTTATCAGAGTGTCACATGTCATAAATAATACAATGCATATAGAATAAATACATACAACTAAAATTATGGCATCGAGTCAAGTTTAAGATATAAATACCCGCAGTATTGCACATAAAAACTGAAAATAAAGGTTTACCCATATAAAAACGAATTACGTCTACTTTAAATACTAAAACAGGTCTTGGCAACTAAAACTGAAACATCACTATTGCTAAATAAAAATAAAAACTTTTCACCATCTGACATATCATTAAAATCTGCATTAGAATTAGCACACTCATTAAATAAAATATGGCGTAAATCTCCATATAAAGGACAATTTAAAAACACGTGTTTTATAAAACAACATTGGCCAACGACTGCTTTTTTCCTTGACTTAAGATACAGAACATAATCTGTTTAATCTAAAATACACACTCCAAATTCTTTCTAAAAGTTATATTTTTAGAAACTCTATAACGTCCCCTTTTGACTTATTATACGGATACGGTAAGGGTTTTGATCACATCAAAAGCTGTACGGTTCTGATCAGTCAAACAAATTCAGAACCTTTTAAAAGTTCTGAAAACTGGAAAAAAATATGGACATGTACAATCAGTATTTTTGCTTTTCAAGTATAGGTAAAAGTCGGTCCAATCTGACATGTTACAAAGCTAAAATTATAATAAAATTGAAATGCTGCATCATCTCCTGAATTAAAAAAGATGAAATAGTCTAACATAGCTTGTCTCCGTTATATGGAAATTCAATTGCTTTTTAATAAAAAAAAAAATTCAATAAAAATACTTAGTACTTCAAGTAATGGGGTTTCAGTACTTTTGTTAAAAAAAGACAAAGAAATGTGTAGAATAAAGACAGTAACTAAAAAGGAAATCATTTACTTAGAAGTTTTTTTTCGAATCATTAGTATTTCCCAACAGAAGTTCTCGTAATTAAAAAGTAACGATAATGTGTTAAAATAGCTGTAAATTATGATATTACACCCAAAGTCGTAAATCATAGCCAGGTTGCCTCAGAAAAAAAATATTTCAGCGATCAATCAAACATAATTATGTTTTATATAGAGCTATCTTCATGTGGCATAATTAAAATGGGGTCACGTAAAAAATTTCAAATATTGGTACCTATCAATCAATGAATACGGGTTAATTACATGACATAAAACTTAGTATTCCAACATTTTTTTTAATTTTAACATTTCCTGGTTTTTTAATTGGAGAAGGGAGTAGGGGGACTTTAGTGAATATTTAAAAAAGAATGCATCAAGCTGGGCAAAATTTCTGATTTTTATTATTATTCGATTCATTGCATTATTTTATTTTATTTCATTTTATTTCATTTCATTTTATTTCATTTATTCTATATATTATTTTATTAAGTGACTGTTAAATTTGAAAAAAAAGTAATCTAAATTAAGTTAATCGGATATTTTGCATTTTCGCATAGAAAGATGTTATGTCAGCAATTTTTAACTCGGTTGTGTGTATATATGTTAACACGTTCTGTTAAGCAGTGATTTACAAATAGCCACAACAAATGGACTAACCTTTTTGTATCATTTTTTGTAACTTTGCACATAATGAGCGATTACCATCCCCGGTTACACGTCGATGACCATTTTGGTTGGTAACTATCTGGTATCTATCAATAAATGACTAAAGAACTTATAGCCTCTTAAGTTAACCTTTTGCTCACAGATAAAAAAAGAGCTATTTGTGTATTACTGCAAAATTTATACAATTTGTGTATACTGTAATATGTTGAGCAATTTCTGTGTACTGTAAAATTTTATTTACGAATTAAAGTTGAATGTTGACTAAAATATTTGAACTACATATAAAACTTAATTTTTGTAACAGTAGTTTAGTTTAAACAATATTTTATTGTCTCTTCATTACATTACAATTATTTTACATCACAATAATACGGGATTCTGAAACAAGAGAAGTATTCTCTTATGTAAATCAGTCTCCCTATCTATAATTACAATGACCAATGATACAATAAAGATTATAAGTATCTATTTTAGAGCAACAAAAATAATAAATAAATGATATTGAACAAAAAAAAACGGAAAGAAGAAGAAAAAGACATAAGAAAAGAAAATGATGAAAAAATGATGAAAAAAATGATGGCAAAATCATGACATAAACATTAAATGTAAAACGTTTAGAACGGCTGATGAAGTTATGCACTTGTGATACAATTGTGATCAAGAAGAATTTGATCTGATCTTGAGTCTAAGTAAAACCAATTCGGGACTTTCTTGAGTCTAAGTAAAACCAATTCGGGACTTTCTTTTTAGTTTCTATATACATGTTCTAGCCCTGTAGCCATAATATCATACGGCAGATTGCAGGTCAGCATTTAAGTTGAAATGAATTTTGTATTTTTTTAATTGGGACATTTCATTCTTGGATTTTTTTTTTAAAAAAAATATTTCGTAATGAATAATGGAATTTTAATTCGGACATTTCATTGTTTGACCTTTTACTTTATTTACATGTATAACAAATTTAAAGATTCTTTGATCGTCGATAAACATGGGAACCTGAACCTCCGATCATATCTCGATGTTCGATTGCTCGAACCCCCCCCCCCCCCCCCCCCCCATGGCTAGAATATTTGGTCGAAATCCCTTGGACTTCGAGCCATCGAGGTTCTACTGTATTTACAAAAGGCTTTAAAAGACGAGTTCCTTATTTCAGTTGGTATTTCATTCCAAAGACGTAAAACTGATGGGAGAAATGAATTGTAATAGTAATTAGTTCTACAAAGAATAGTTTCTATATGTGATTGTTGTCTGGTGTTATAAGGGTGCATTTCGTGTTGGTTATTGGGTACCAGACGACAAAGATATTCTGGACTTATTCCGCGATACATTTTATAGAAAGTTTTTAACTGATGAATATTACGTTTTGACTGCATAGTATCCCATCCAGTCTCCTTATAAAGCAATGATTTACTTGTTAGTTTGGTGGCTCCAGTAACTATTCTAGCTGCTTTCAAATTTATTTTTTCAATTTTATTCGCAAGATCAGCAGTAATACTTCCCCAAACGATGTCAGCATATTCTAAAATGGGCCTAATAAAAGTTAAGTACATTAATTCTAATGATTTTCTATTTAATCTATATTTTAAAGTTCTTAAAATTGATAATTGCTGATTTGTTTTTGAAATGTAGTTTATTCAAATTTTCAAGAATCAGTGACAGTTGTCCAGTGTCGCTTGTGCTTGATAAGACCGGATACATTAGTTACTACAATAATAGTATTTTTATGAGGAAAGCATCAACACAAATACGCTATCATAGAAACACAAGAGCGAAGAATTATGAAATTTTGAAACATTCATCTTACTCCTACACTTGCTCAAAACAATTGTCATTTCAATTATTTTTTTATCTCATTATAGTATTGATTTCGATATTGCTCAAGCGGCTTTAAACACACTTCTATTTGCTAATTGTTTTACTGATGACAACGTCAATCCGGTGTGTGAAGGTTATCAGTCTGATTTTATAGATTCCTTTGTGTTCTATGTGGATTGAAATTCTTAAGGTTAAACATTTAATATTGTCTACAATTTTTGATAAATAACAAAAATATTTATAATATTTTACATGTCTTGCACAAAAAAATAATTGTCAAATAGAATATATTTTTGTGTGTAATTTACCGAAAGGAAAGTCCCTTAAATATGTTTGGGTCAAAACAAAAACAATTTTTCAAATAAGAATGAGATTCTTTTTAGAAAAAGTGCAGAAAATAACAAAGAACATAGTCATTTACAGTTACTATCGATAAACTAATTCCAAATATTTAAATTTTACCATTTTCATGATCTATCGTATTATCGAATCTAGGTACAAATTAATGGCAACCATGTGTCATTGATTAAATAAAAAGTCACACTAACAGAAATTTCGAATTTATAATAAGACATTTTTATCATAACTATTCTTTGTTCTGTCACTAAAATAACACGTTTTTATTATTTATACGTCCGGCAATATTTCAGTGCATGTGATTTGTATTGACCTCCTCTAGTTTTCATTCACGATTGTTCATGCACTTTTCTTGCAACCTGCACCTTCTATGTTAAACTGTAACCCAGGGTTGAAAAACTTTACACAAATTTATGATGAGGTCTGGTATATTGTTTTAGATCAACAAAGACATATTCATGTTTGATAAATTTTCTCAAAATGAATAACATAAGATGTCCATCAAACAAAATTCATACAAGTAAAGCAATTGTTAGACATCTGGGCCCAGTTTCACAATGGTTCACTCAGCTGAGTGTACACTCAACTAAAATTTGGGAATATTTCAATGTCAATTTCTAAGACATTACACAGTTAAAATTGAATATCTAATGTTGTATTTTAATTATTTAGTGTAAGTTTGTTAAACAAAACAAAACATTGTCGAATAAAATTTTCAACTTTTTAAAATATTGATGGGAGAAAAATTGGAATATTTGAGATGAGTATACATTCAGCTGAGTGAATTATTGTGAAACGGGGGCCTGTGCTTTTGAAATTCCAAAGTAAGAGCTGCGCACGGTGACACCAGTGCAGTATTATCATATGTCTTTTATATATTATTATTATTATTATTATTATTATTATGATGCAATCAATCACTGTAAATACAACTTGAATAATGTGTATTTATATTTTATCATATGATCATCAAGATTATAGAGAAATAAAAAAGAAAACTGTAATATCGGTACCATTCATGCATATAAAGCGCGTGTATCTCACTTTGCAGTTGGCAGAGACCTATTAAAGCCGGTTTAAGCCAAAACGTATATAAGCAATTGTGTACTACAATCTTAGACTCGTTTATCGATTGTGCACAAAATGTAACATTTCCATGGACTGGTCGACCGTTTGCACGAAGCTCAAAACAGCTCTCTCTCTCTCTCTCTCTCTGTCTCTCTCTCTCTCTCTCTCTCTCTCTCTCTCTCTCTCTCTCTCTCTCTCTCTCTCTCTCTCTCCTTTAAAGCCCAAACTAGAAATCGTTTCCAAATTACCTTTCAAGGTTACAAAAAATCCATTTAAAGACTTTTGATCCAACAAATTTATACCGATAAAATTAATAAGCTAAATTCATTCCATCTGGTTGTTTAAAATGGAATATCTATGCTAAGTTGAAAAGGTTCCATGGATGGTTGAATGTTATTTAACGTCACATCTGGAATTTTAGCTATTCTTGACGAGATAAGTTTTATTAGTCTCGAGGATTATTTCAACACAAGTTCACGTATGTGTAAGAGTTTCTGCAAATGCGTACTTAAGAAGATCCTTACTGCTGATACACTTGCCCGCAACTTCGCAGATAAACATTAGAATGCTACTGAAGCAACCAGTAAAAGCATACGACAAGGGAAAGTCTTTGTCGTGTACGGTCTACCAGGAACGAACCCACGCGACAGACGCCTTGAGTTAGAAGGCTTAATCACTCGGCCACCGCGGCCCAAATAATATAAAGGGTTAATTCGATAGCCAATTACACAACAAAAACAGAACAAAATAATAATTTTAAAAAACAATGAGTTCGGTGCAGTAACATATCTCACTTATTTTTGGATTTGAAAAAATACAGGAAATTTAACTCGCTGTTTTACACTGAAACGGTAAAATATTATTTTTTGTACCATATAAACATAAAAAGCCGTACCCAAATGGTAAAAAAATACCATGTTTATGTTTGGCCTCTATTGGTCATCGTAGGATTCTCTGTCAGATAATTGACATTTTTTTGTTTCCTAATTTTGTTAATTAATTGATTCATTTTGTAAAGATGAATATGATTAAAGAATTGTTTACACATGTGCATGTCTAAATACTATGACAAGGAAGTCCAAAGATAATGGACTTGATTTGCAATTAATATAATTTGACCTGTGTGAAAACTAAGTTTTAGTGAACCACTGTGATGAAATATGGATGTTAAAATAACCGAATTTCAAAAATTAAAAAAATATATAATTTAAGAAATGAAAATAAAAATAGATACTTATTTCCGTCTTGTTCGATTCTATATTTAATGCACTGATCATTTTAAAATCCACTCAGTCATTAGATTTTCTAAAATTAGACAGGCTTACCGCAACTTTAGGTAATTTATAGTATTAATGAGACATTTAAATTTCAAACACTGAACATGTACAACAACTCCCCGGGGAGGCTCATAAAAACAATAAATTTGTCGAAGGTAGCCAGTAAAAACTTGGGTAAAAAATATGATGAATGGTGTTGCTTTTTTGTCCTTATAAACTTAATTTATCGCGTTTCCTTGTTTTGAGCGAATTTTAATTATTTGACATCAAATTGTACTGCATCTAGGTGAACGGTTATTTGCCAGAATATTACAGAGATTAGTGAATGTTATATTGCTGGTTATGTAATGACTTAGTTTTGTTAGCTATCCAAACAACTAAACAATACATATACAATACAAGGTATCACAACTAAATGGGCTTGTTCGGACAAAAATACCTGTTTTGCTGTTGTTATGCAGTTAAACGTTGTATTGGCAATTTTCAACTATT
This sequence comes from Tegillarca granosa, assembly GCA_029721355.1. Taxonomy (NCBI): domain Eukaryota; kingdom Metazoa; phylum Mollusca; class Bivalvia; order Arcoida; family Arcidae; genus Tegillarca; species Tegillarca granosa. Next base: position 6,114,971 of record CM056598.1, read on the forward strand.
TTAACAATAGTTTATTAATAGCTTTGGAAGAATATTAGAACAATGTCGTGCATGCGTGAGATGTGTAAGTATGTCTGCCTTGTTCTAGCGCGCCTAGGGTGACTTTTTTGTAAGGTGCTAGTGTACCGAGACAAGTATACCATTCCCCTGGTTCATTATTCTGGCAAAAGATGAACCATTCAATACCGTGTTCACTTAATACCGGGCACCAGCCGAGAATAAAATATCTCAAATTTTTAAAGTCTTACGCATGACCTTGCTTGTGTTTGAACCATGACCTCCTGCTCTCAAGGCGGATGTTTTAAAACTGAGCCACTGAGGCTATTTGGACCAAAATGCATTATTTACATTGCAAAACAAAAACTTGCTGTCTATAAGAAAAGGGAGAAAATGTCTGTTGCACAGTGAACGTATTTCTTGGAATGAAAAGTCTTTAAAAAGTTCCTATTTATAACACATGATGAGACAATAAACAAAGCTTTATAGCCAGTTGACCAAATTTGATTTATTCTCGGAGTAATATTATGAACCCTTGAGGCGCAAAATTTTGCTTCACGAGGTTCTATGCTATTCAAAAGCTTTAAGTTGCGATTGTTGCTATTTTATATGAATCTTCTCATGGAAACGATGTAGGATGTTCTTTGCCGATCAAGTGTGTTGGCTAGACATATGTCATATAAAGATTCATTTTAGTACTGGTATAATCACAATTTCTAAAAATTGGGATGTCAATTAACATGTTTTAAGTACATATCATCAACAAGACATTATAAATCCAGTCGGTATACTTCAACTTTTTCTATCTTTAATACGTATACTACAGAAAAGTCCCAAAGCCTTTCCTACAGCTTGTATGTTTATCATATTGGTTTGATTGTACAAAAATGGATGCATGCAAAGAAAACAATTTACTTTTCGCTAGATGTTACTGCTACACACCCACCGAAATTATTATTATTATTTATTTATTTATTTTTATTATTTTATTATTATTATTATTTTTTTTTTGTCTTCATGTTTGTTGTTGTTGCTACTGTGATAATGATGATAAAGTAGATTCTAAGTTATTGTATTAATTAAGCAAGTGGCTGCTCAATAAAATGTTACACTTGTTCTGGAATCCTGAATTTAGTATACTTTGTAATGCATTAGACTTGGTAACTGACAAATAATTTTTGTTTATACTAAAACCCTTAATTCAGGCAAATTTACGCCTTGTTGATAAAAACATGTAAGTGCTTTGAGTTACCTTAGATGAAACTTGCCATGCAAAAGGGCATTAAAAGTCCAAGGAAGACAAGGGAATATACTAATTGATGAAAGGAAACGGCTGAGTACAAAACGAGGCAGTTTGCCAAACTTATGCTTGGAGAATATGGAGAACCAAAGTCTAGGTTAGGAAATTATGGATAACCTTCGTTGTCAATCCTGGATTCGTTGAAGGTGGGGCTTTAAAAAGTTACAGAGTCACTGGTGTACGATTTATCTACTAGGCGCCTAATATTCCTCTTAAACCGTCAGTCCTATTCTACATTATTGTTTGAACATTGAAGATGTTCTGTTAAAGTGTCGCGGTATTCTTATTTGATTTCTGCAAAGTAAATGCATAGGCCCATCTTCGATCAAATTTTATTTCAGGGTTTTGCAGTACACCTCGCATATTGCAGATTGTTTTTTCGTTTACCTAAATCTAACTGATTCTGTAAATTATATTTTCAGCGGATGTCTTCTGATGGTATACAATGGAAGCATTCTGAAACAAACGTTGATAATGACCTGTTACAAATTTTCCATTTTTACATTGGATATCTCTAGTTATCAGCACATTATGTACTACAGGTTTTGTTGTACCGACTTAAACACTTCAGTTTAGATCCAAGGCTAAAGTAATTAAATAATTAAAAACGAGTATTTTGTCGGAAATTTGTACTTTCAGTTGGAGATATAAAAATACGTTCAATGATACCGTGATACATTAATCTAATTAAAATGATAAATGTAGAGTTGCATATAGAAAAAAAAAGCATCTATCTTCATTATGAAGGTTAATTGTTGTTATGGCCACGGAATAATGATAAGTTTTTTTTTCTAACCAGGTTAATGTTTTATCACCAAATAAACCTAATATTTAATGTAATTTGTGTTTTAATATCCTAAAAGAAGTAATATTTTATACATAAACTGGACCTGTAAAGTGTCAATTTTTTGCGGTTTTGGACCCGATATTTTATATTGTAAGTTAAGTTTTCATTCATTTTTAAGTAGATGTTTCCGATAACATAAAGTTGACTCACTTACGAATAAATGAATTGAAAATGACAATTTTTTCGCGTCAAAATTAGCATCTTAGAATTTTTCTCAAAGCAAAAGATTTAAAATCAGTGTCTTTATATTATATTTATATTGCTCTCCCCCTGCTTAATAAGTTTAATATTTCATGTTCTTTACTGTTTTGGTTATAGTACATGTATATAGTTTTAAGTCAGGGATTACTTCACTGCATTTTGAACCAATACAATACTTCATTATAAATGAATGCAATGGATGTTTAACGTCCAAGTTAAGTTTCATCAATTCCAGTAGTTTTAGATAGTGTGTAAACGGAATATCCGGAGATTACCAAAATAAATATCTTCAACAAGCAAACTCTCTAACTTCCCCAACACAAACATTGTCCTAGTGGGATTTAAACACTGGCGGCAATGTTGGGTGGAGCTGTGGTCCAGAATTATTATTATAAAAGGATTATGCTATCATTGAAAGTATAGGACAAGAGAGATCACTAACTCTGGGTACTTTCCATTTACTAGTATTTATAATATACTCATGATATAGTTCTTGCTTCAAAACCAACCAACTTCATTTCTGTGTGTGAATTTTCCTTAAACATTAACAAAATCCAATTCTTATTGATTGCACGTCTGACAATGATATGTCACGTTAATTTCTCTATCTGTAATTTATTGGTATGTTAAATTACATATATCACATGCATGATGAATCTTGAATTAATTACTGTATCGTTGTCTTTCGTTTGTACCTTTGTTCCAACCTTGAAGCTTTACAAGTCTGTAAAATGTTGAGTCGTGTTTTACATTTTAATAAATCAGTTATTAACAGAACTTTTGACAACAAAACGATGAACCCGTCTGTTTTATCAACTAGACTGTTAATTAATAATTCATAATCTACTTATGTATTTATGTAGTAATAATTAATTAATTAATTACAATAGCCAAAACATACTTAGTTTATTTCCTTGTTTAAAGTTGTTGTAAATAATAAATTGTCTATAACACGTTTACTAGGATAAACTTTAACAATACAATCCATTTTCCCTAAAGCTCTAAAAAATCCCTGTTCGGTATCAGAAATCTTAAAAAGAAAAAGCAAGATAGCTCAAACAAGGCTCGAATTCTAGTACATCTCAGTAGGTGTTTACGAAATTATCCAGCAATTACAAAATTATGTGTGTGTGTGTGTGTGTGTGTGTGTGTGTGTGTGTGTGTGTGTGTGTCAGTATACATAATTTTCGGTAAAAAGATCAGAAGGGGCAACGTTCCATGAGAACACAAGGGAAACGATGTTAAATCAAAAATTGTACTACGGACTGATAACATGAAAGTGTAATGTCACATTAAACTCTCAGGCATTAGACACAATATATCATCATTATATAAAACAAGTAAAAGTACAATGGTATGTAAAGGGTCAGTGGTCTGCAATAATGTCAATAGGTGATTGATGGACAATTAGGTTTATTGATATGCACATTATATCACATTATAGGGGATGACCGATATGTCAGTCGCTTCTGAGGTGCATGATAACAATATAAAGAATACATCTTTTATAAACTCTCTCTCTCTCTCTCTCTCTCTCTCTCTCCCTCTCTCTCTCTCTCTCTGATATTTTCATCCATTTGGGTTTACCTTTTTTACGTTTATTCCAAAATTACAAAATTTCAAAATTCCGTTAGGATCACTAGCATTTATTTCAATACAGATTTTGGTTCTTACTAAAATTTATTGAAATGGTTTCCAGTTTAAGAGGTGATTCTGGTAAACTGATAAAATGCTATTTTTATTATAAATATACCTTTCAGAAACACTTTAATAAAAAGAGAGATACATGTATAACTGTGTCATCCACATATTTGGTGTTAAAATCGTGTTTTATATAAAATGATTGTTTTACATAAAATTTACATAAAGTCATTAAAATAGCTGAAAATCATAAACTTGACAATAAAAACGAGAAAATTATGGAAAAAATTAATACAAGATAAAAAAAAACATATTATGATCTTTAATTCTAAAAATTCACTATAAACTGATATTGGATCTGAAGACTCAAATGATGTTCTTTGAAAACCCGCACATTTCAAATTGAATAATAAATCCTTGTATTAAAAATATAAGATTTTCCTACCCTATAATTGAAATAAATTGTCATAAAGCTCTGAATGAGGAATAGTTCGGGAAATTGCTTTAGTGTTTTACTTCATCATTTCTCCAGATTTTCGTCTATGGTTCAGGTTATTCAAGACGACTCAGTTTATTTACTCACACCTAAAATATGATATCAACCTATAGTTTTACTGACAGAAATAAATTATACTGAACCGGTTATGTGCTGCATTCAAACTAATGATTACTTTTACCGAATATCTATATATTAGTATTCTAAAATGAGGCTTTGTTTCTTCTTGTCAACTGCTGTCATATCTTTGAAAGTTGGCTTGCATACTAGGCAAACATTAATGGTAGTTTATTTGTGTTTTTGACTATAAAAACTGTAATTGATTAACAATATATTGGAACAAAAATACAATGTCATGATATTCTTTGAGTATATAGTAAATTCAGTTCTCTTAGAGATACGGCTTGAGTTGTGCGAATTCCATAATCGATCCCAAATTTGTGCTTTGATTCAGAATAATGACTTAATAAGCTGTTAAATTATTGTTAGTATATCGCCAATATTGATATGCTACCTGAAACTAGAAGCTAATCAATCATTGATCGATCTGCAATCGATATATACACAAACAATGGTTACCGCTTTTTGAAATATCCAACGAATACGAACGCTTGTGGCGACTGTTGACATTGTGCGTCATCTGATTAACCATTCTATCTAATGTGTTTCTGGTTGATGTCGTTAATACAGTTTATAAAACAGGGATAGTTGGTTATCGTTTTAAAACAATTGACAACTTTCTAAATTTCGTAGCTTTTAAAACGTAAAATTCTAAAAATACAGAATGTATATTACTGGCCCAAGTTTCACAATCATTCACTTTATTGAGTGTACACTCAACTCAAATATTCCCATTTTTCTCTCATCAATATTTTTTTTAAAGTTAAGTTTTATGAGACAATGTTTTGTTTTGTTTAAGGAACCTACCCTCAACAATTTTAATATATTTTTACTAGCTTATATGTTTAAAATTGACATTGAATTATTATCTTATTTAAGTTTTGTTTACACTCAATTGAGTAAATAATTGTGAAACTGGGGCCCGATCGTTGCTGTTATAACAATTATGTTAATTATCATTCATCACACATGGGATTTATTTTTTATTTTTTACGTTTATTAACGTTTTCTGTTATTTTTAATTTGTTAACCTTGTTGTTTTTATTTCTCTCAAAGGTTTCTTACTTTAACATCAAAGCAATACATAAACCTTTTTTTATATTTGTGTTGCCATATTTAGTATTGCCATATTACTTACGTTTGTACCATTCATCTTCAGACTAAAACGATATTAAGTCACACTTTCTGACTATTGGGGTCAAAGCTTGTAAAGTTTCTTGGTTTAAGAGGTTACAGACGCATTTCAGCAAGAAACTCAGAAGATTAAAACTCGATTAGTATTGTTGACACTTATAAGTCAACCCGTCAAAATGTCTTTAATATCCGCTATATACTTTAAAAGGTTTTTATCTAAGCTTGTGAAAAGGATATATTTTTTTCGTTATATGATGCCAGGCTTTTATATTAAAAATAAGATAGAATAGTATTATACATTAAAAAAACAAAAAACAAAAACAATAAAAAAACTTTATTTCGGCGAAAAACAATCCTTTATTATATATATATATATATATATATATATATGTATATATATATATATATATAATCTGAAGAATTGGACATCAAGTTTAAAAATACAGTTATCCCCCTCCGTTTGACTAAATGGAAGGCAGACCTTTGTACGTCCATATACTGGAAACCTCTTAAGCAGAAATCCAACTTTTTCTTTGGTCAAATCCATACAGACGTGTTGATAATAAGCATGTAATAAGGAAAATCACTTGATGAAAACAAATATGAACATTTAAAACTAAACTTTAAATAATTTTAAAAAAATTGAATATACTTTTTCCGTTGTCAGACACCCCCCCCCCCCCATAAAAAAAAAACCGTCGGGATCGCAAATGACAATCAACCATGACGCTGGAATCAGACAGACCAACGCATTCTTGATGTAAAAACACATATCAGCCTGGCAGAATTAAGTTTGACGAAGCAAGGTTTTGCTGATTACAAGTTGTTCGAAGCCGTCGTTTTGGATTGGAAGTATCAATGGCGTAACATCTGCGTTTTACAAATGTTTTTTTTTTTATGTTGTTAAACTGATTTTTAGGTCAGTAAAATCTTATAACCAAGAGATCTGGATGTTTGATTTAGATACAAAATTTTAGAAAAAGAAAATGAAATAAAAATTTGACAGGAACATTAAAAGTGGTATATGACATTGTCATATACCACTTTTTGAATGTATTTTTATGATTAAATTCAAAAAGTGGTATACGACAGGGTTGTATATTTCGCTTGGTCCTATACAACCAGGCCATAGATTTACATTTGTTTAATTAAAATGAAAGACAAGTTTTGAAAAACTTTTTTTAAACTGTCATATACCATTTTTTAATTTAATCATAAAACATATTCAAAAATGGTTTATGACAAAACTACTGATTTATATTTCTGACATACATGTAATTTACAGAGGTATTTAGCTTGAAGCGATCTCTAAATGATCCGTAAATAGCTCAATATCTTACAAACTAAACAAAAATGCAAAAAATACTTAAGTTGAGCTTAGTTTTTGCTTTCAAATACAGCTTAAAAGTAAGACTAGAAATGTCTAGTAGTTTTTATCAAATACACTTTGGTTTGTTCAATATTCTCATCATAAAATAGTTGAAACATTCTTCAGTCAAACGACAGATGTAGGTTATTATTATTATTGTTGTTGTTGTTGTTTTTGTTGTTGTTGTTTTCCATGATTGTCATTCATCAGACATTTTTCGGATTTGTTTGATTTAATTCGGTCACATCTAGATATACGATGTACATTATTCTTAATTTTGCACGCATTGGGCATTAAGTTTAATCCAGGCGGTCTCCCTCGAAGTTTATCTATCATGTTGTTTGCATTTACTTTTGAACTTTTTAACATTTTGATCAGATTATCTGAACTTATAAATAAGTTTACCTCCTTTTGTTTACAATTCCTTTTGTAGTAGTTTCACACATCTGAATAAACATTATCTTGAAATCACGGCTTAAATCCAAAAATTTAACTCTTAAATTTCCACTTAACCTCCCCTTAAATTATCAAATATATTAAAACGTAAATGCCTTTTCTTTTAAGAATCAAAGTTTGTCCATTGTCCATTGTAATAGGGATATTTACTTTCGTATTTTTCTTAAGAAGCAGAAATTGGGGTATAGATAATCTAATCCAAATAAAACATGTTTAACCCTTTAACTTTAAATGTAACATTTATCCAACCTTTTTTTAAAATTGAATTTAGCTCCCTTTGAGAAAATATTTGATGATACTTAACTGATGAATTTTTCATGTAAGTTTTAAAGTATCACTTTATATAAATACGGTAAAGCTCATGTTTTACTCAATAATACCTTATTATTTCAAACAAGGTAATTCACAGACTCGTCTCCAGTGCTATAAAATATGTCTTTAATACAATTATCCAAAACATCTTTACAAAATAAAATCAAACATCTATTGACAAAATTGTGAGTCTAATAACTAAAAAAGATTATGCTCTAGAACTATTTTTATAATGAAACTTTTTGTTTAATAAACAAATTTATAATCTTTTTTTTCTGTCAAGTAAATAGTCATTTTGAAAAAAAAAACGTAAACTGTTTTAATTAAAATAGATTTGTTAAAAGTTCTACAAATACGGTACTGTCTAATCATAAAATTCTTCTGAACTCTACCCTGTTTATTGGATTATCTTTCTTTGTTTACTATAGCATTGACATTGTTATTTCAAACATCTGAATGGATATTATCTTAAAACTTAAAAGGACATTTTACTTTCAAATCCAGCTTACTTGTCGTACATAATATACATTTATATAAATTGATACACAAATATATCTTCTATTGAGAATTAAAACTCATCAAATGAGATGTATGAATTAATATCTGAAAATGTATAAAGTTATTTTAAGTTAAAATATTGATTTTTTAATTTAATGTTAAACGGAATTGTTAGGTTTATACAAATAAAATCAAAATGTTATATTCTTCAACATGACTATTTAAAACTTTATCCAGAAAATTTTGACGATATATATATAAACATATACTATTCAGTACAGATGTATTTTTCGTGTTGATTTTTATTAAGTACTATTTTACTTATTAATCCCTATATAAATCTAACTGCACGTGCCCTATCAAGCAAACGCTATTGAGAAAGACACAATATTGGTTTCAGAAAGCAATGTCTATTCAATTGAGTAATCTGATAGGTCTTTAAGTTTAAAAAAAAACGTACGTCATGTATCGGATAGTTGAATACATTTAGGCGTGATGATGATTTTATAGCTACCAACAGTCTTGATTATTCCAGAAAAATTAAGAGATGGCAAGATTTGTGGAATTCTAACGACATGAATCTGTTCCATCAAAATTCTTACAGAACTTATTTATCGTATTTTTACGGTGATTAACTGAGGCTAATTTAGAAAATAATGTATAAAATATCAACTAGGTTTGTTTTACTACTACCACTACTACTACTACTACTACTACTACTACTACTACTACTACTACTTATTATTATTATTATTATTATTATTTGGATTTTCTTGTAACTTTGTAAAATAACTAAAATTACCGGAGTCATACCATGACTCTGAGGCAATTTCAGCGTTCAAGTGATGGAAAGAGTTTTTCTCAAAATATGTGCAGTGCCAAGCAAGACAATTTTCTGCAACTCCCGGGTAGACGGGCCTCCTGGTATTTGCTGGAGGCGCTTATCCAGTCCTTTCTTTATGAGACCCAGGGCTCCAACCACCACAGGCACTGTTGTTGTCTTCATACCCCACATTCTAGACACTTCAATTTCCAGATCTTTGTATTTCGACAGTTTCTCTACTTCCTTGATGGATACATTCCGCTCAAATGGTACTGTCATGTCAATCATGATGCAAGTCTTTTCTTGTCTGTTTTTCACGATGATATCTGGCCTATTTGCAAGAATTTCTCTGTCTGTGTTAACAGGCATGTCCCAGAGGACTGTGATGTCATCATTTTCAGTAACTGTCTGTGGTTATTGGTCATACCACTTTTCTGCAGCTGGGAGTTGATGGTGCTTGCATATTGTCCAGTGGATGTAACTTGCCGCTTTGTTGTGCCGGTGGATGTATTCTGTTATTGCAAGGAATGGACAGCCTGAGACAATGTGTTCAATAGTCTCCACAAATTGGTTACAGAGGCGGCATTTCGGGTCTGTGTCATCTTTGATGATCCGGTGATGGTAGGATCGTGTTGCTAGGCTTTGATCTTGTGCAGCGATCATCATTCCTTCTGTCTCAGCTTTCAAGCCAGCACTCTGTATAGCCATTGATGTGTCTGCTCTTGTTCGACATCGGCTTTCTTGACTCTGTTGGGATACTGGCCATGCATTGGCTTTTCTTCCCATGTTGCTGTCAGTTTATTAAGACCACATTGCTTTGCCATTTGCTTGGTTCTTTTTGCATACTTTGTGACTTGTTCTTGGTCTTTCCTGTGCACTGGCGTTACATTAAATTCCTGCATGAACTTCTGAGACTCCCGTGACACAGAGTAGAGTTTCTTGCTTCTCTCATGCTGGAATACCAGTTTCAACAGATCGTCCTGAGTTGTCTCTAAGTAGGCATTGAGTCCTATTGTTGTTGTCTTGTAGGCCATTTCAATTTGAGACAATCCTCTGCCACCGATCTTTCTTGGAAGGTAAAGTCGTTCCACATCAGCTTTTGGGTGGTGCATTTTCTCCATTGTAAGCAGTTTTCTTTTCTTTGTGTCCAGCTTTTTTATCTCTTTTAGTTGCCAATTGATGATGTTAAAACTATATGATACCACAGGTACAGCAAGAGTGTTGATTGCTTCAATTTTGTTGGCCGAGTTCAGTTCACTTTTGGTGACAAGTTTGATTCTTCGATAGTACTCTTTTCTGATTTTTTTTCTTTCATCTTTGAATGTTGGATTCCATCTCCTTCACTGACTCCCAGGTATTTGTAAGCACTCTCTTGTTCTAGTTCCTTAATTACAATATTGATGTCAAGCTGTAGGTCAGATGTGTCTGTGAGCTTACTATATTATTATTATTATTATTATTATTATTATTATTATTATAAAAAATTATTATTAAAAAAGTTTTTATTATTATTATAGACGGTTTGTAATTACAATATTTGGAACAGTGCAACTTTACTGAGGTGTTTAGATCAGACTTTAATCCAATTAATTAAAGTCACGTGGTACATCATACTCTCATTTGGTCATCTTAAGTTACTATATATAGCAATGACTTTACAAAAGCTGATCCTTTCGTATACCACCAACCGTGGTTTAAAACCCTCAAAGGAATAAAACAAATGGAGAAACGTGGCTATTACAATATTTTGCTTTATCAAACACTACATTGGCATCTATATAACACGTTTGGAGGCTTTAAAGGGATTTCCTTTGCGACTTTGGTCGGCATATACCAAATTATAAATACAAAGATATTCTTGTTTAGATGTTTACATCAAATTGTCTTTTAAAAACTGACTGAATCGCAGCCTTAAAAAATTAGTTTTTGGCTTCTTAAGTAACGACTGAAATGAAGAAGATGGTTCGTAAAAGCGGTAACATATTTCCAATACTCTGGTGCTATCGATTGTCTGTCCATTTTTTTCCCGAACCTTTGTTTTCCCTGTTGGCATCCACGTCGTTGTGTCAAAGGTTTTTTTGCTTAGGTGATACTCAAACAGCTGTTATAACAAGGAAATATACTAACTAGGCAGGTAAAAAAAAAACAAATCATGATTTTAAAGTGACTTGTATACCTTAAACATGCTGAACTCCTCCCCGTATTAATAACAAAAAAGGATGCTTTTTAATTCAAAATGTCACTATAATAACATTTTTCTTAAAACTACCGTTTAATTGTAAGTAAAATCTTGCTAAATGCTGAAATCATTAAAATATTAATTTATCGTGATTATCTAGAACGGTTCTGATGTAAACTTTAATAACCTCATTACAAGGTCGTCATGTTTTAGTACGATTTTGTCATTATTTATATTATTTACATCTTTAAGAAGTTTATAATGACAACTGAATGAGAAATAACAAACAATCAAGGAAGTGAGTGAGGAAAAACGCCTATTAATGTGTTTTTAAAACCTGCCTCGATGGATTACTTACTATGGTAGCTTCTTGTTGCGTTGTCGGACTCAAAGGTCGTGGGTTTGAACCCCGACCGGGTCTGACCCATACTTGAAAGTGGGTAGTAACTGTTCTTTCGCCAAGCACTCGGCATTACGAAATGAAAGTCATGGTTCTTTCGGATGGGAACTTAAAATAAACGAAGTCCCATGTCACGGCAGGCGTGGCACGATAAAGAACCCTGCTGTATAATGCCATCAGCGCAACGCACTGGCAAAATTTCTGCACTTTCGTCTATAGCTGGCGACGTCTCGATATAAGTGAAATATTCTTGACTGTAACGTTAAACACCATTACTCAACTTAACTCTTGTTGCGTTGTCGGTCTCAATCTTAACAGGAAAACACACGTTTTAAATTAAAAAAATCCCACCCAGTTCTAAAATCAATTGTTTATAATTTATACAATGATTTCTTTATAATTGTGTTCATATTTCTGCCGTAACGAATAAAGGGCAAGTATGTTTTTCATAATCATTTCAACCTTGAGGTCATTAATTCCACACGTTTATGCATAAAGTTATATTTACTATATTTTAACATGTACTACAGAATTTAGTTTCGGTGACAAGCCTTTTTTTATTTGGTGAACCTTTTTTAAATTATTGTTCTCATTCTTCAATCACCGAGTTTACAAACATGTACCGTTCTCTGCATCAAAGAGTGCGTTTTACGTTTTAATGCGTTAATCACGGTATATCACGATGGTAACTGCAAATTATTACTCAAATATTTATTGTTAATCGACCGAAATGCATTTTGTCGATTTTTTCTCAATGCCCATTTTAACACTTTATTTTCTCACGTCCCTTTTTTGTATAAGTGATAACATTGTTCTACCTTTATATCTTATTGTTATTATTACTACATGTATTTTCCTAGCTATTACCTTCTGATAGAGAATAATCAATTTCACCTCTGTGCTGTTGTATGTTTAATACAGCATTAAACATATACTACGGAATCAGAGTAGCAGTTGACCAGTGTGGACGTGTGTTATCAACATGTAACTGTATATAGCTTTTAAGGTAGAAAGAAGAGAATGCTGATCCTATAGAGTTAATCAAAATATCAAGCTCAGCATAAAGCTCCTGGTGATGTATACAAATATACAAATATGATCCTTTATAAATGGCACCAAGAAGTTAAACACATGAACATGCTATCGTGAAAATAATGGTCGCCATTTGTTATCGTCAGTATATCAGTATACACCTGTATATACACCTGTATATCCATTTACCTGTTTTACCTGTATTAATATATAACCAGGTGGCCTAGATGATTGACAGTTAGATGTCACAGTGTATGACATTTCTTTACATAAAAAATAAGAATCATTCTGTTTACTGTCAATTTGAATTTGAGTGCTAATCACACGAATATGGGCAAACATAAACAAACTAGTGGAGCCCCTGTAAAACGACCCCGGGCGTCTAGTAGTGAGGATGATCCTGAGGTATTATTGGACACATTTCTTGGAGCCCTATCCAATGCAGATATACTAGATCGTTTTGTTAACTCGTTATGTAGTATACCTCTATTAAAGGATAAAATCGTACAGTGCCTAATGCCTTCGCTAGAGGACCAAATTACTAATATACTCCAGCCCTTAAAGGAAACTGCAAATGATTTAAAAGCCTCATTAAAAACTATGCAAACAAACTACGACAAACTTGAAGACCGATATGACGATTTGGAGCAATATACCAGGCGCCAAAGTATTAGAATAGCTGGTGTTGGAGAAACTGACAACGAGAACACCGATGATCTAGTCGTATCGTTTGCCAAGGATGTCCTAGATATCGACCTGGAACACGCCGAAATTGATCGGTCACACAGAGTCGGCAAATCTTCACAGAAGAAACCAGTCAGAGATATCATCGTTCGTTTTGTGTCTTATAAATCCCGCCGTAAACTGCTTAAAGCAAAGCGCAACATGTTCACCTATAACCGACAAAACAATACTCGCTACCTTATCAACGAAGATTTGACCAAGAAAAGATCTTTTCTAGCATTCCAGGCTCGACAATTAAAACGTCACGGTCACATTGTCGATACATGGACATTTGATGGCAAAATCTTCATCAAACTACCCGACAGTCGTGTTCAAGTATGTACAAAGATCTCCGACTTGCCAAACGCTGGTCTAACATGAGACTGTATACACAACTCTCTAATGTTAACTTGACACTTAGCATGCCAGACACTCTTCTTTTTACAACCATAAAATGTTTGGTTTTGACCTATCTGTGTTTATTCTTACATTTTTGTGTTATAAATGTAAGAATCCTATAAGTTATTTTTATATTCTCTTAACTTCTCCTTATCTTGACTCAGCTGTTTGTTTTTATATATGTATTTATAGTTTAGTTACTATTACGTTACATATTTGTCCCATCATGTTTAAATCCATCTTAACATTTGATACACATGATTAACATGATTATGGAATATAATAAGTACTGGTGGGACAATGTATACTTTACTTGTAACTTTACATATAATTTATATAAATATTATTGTAAGATACCAATGTCTATAAAATTGATAATACTTTTGTTGCTTATGGGCTGTGTTGAAATCAACCCTGGTCCACAACAGAGTCATTTGTCAAACGTTACTATAATTCACAACAATGTTTGTAGTGTCTTCTCTAAACTTGAATTAGTTGCAGCTGAATTTAAAGAAGACGTTATCTGTATCACGGAATCACATTTAGATAATACCATAAGTAATTCAGACTTATTGTTAACGGGTTATCAAGAACCAATAAGACTTGACAGAAACAGATCAGGAGGTGGTATAATTGTTTATGTTTGTAATGATTTACATTGTATTACACGTGCAGACTTAATGATGCCGAATATTGAACTTTTATGGGTAGAGCTAACAACAAATAATGAAAAGGTTTTAGTTGGAGTAGTATATAGACCACCTAGTTCCAAAGTTGAGTGGTTAGATGTGTTTTATGATTCTGTTACGAAAGCAAGTAATTGCAACTTGCCCATGTATATAACTGGAGATTTCAATATTAATATGTTGTCAACATGTAATGGTTTTAAACGTCTTTTAAATCGACTAAATCTGTACAATTTAGTTTGGGAACCTACAAACTTTGATGCTGTACCTGGTACTTGTATAGACCTTTTTCTAACAAATAGACAACAATCTGTGGACTATATAAATGTGTCAACTCCTTTTTGTAGTAATCATGCCCCTGTCACAGCAAGTCTGCATGTTAAATGTTATAAGCAAGCTGCTTATAAGCGTAAAGTCAGGAATTATAATCTAGCCGATTATGATGGCTTAAAATACTTAATCCTAATAAACCTCCAGGTCCAGATGACATTTCTCCAAGAATATTACGCCAAATATATCCATCTATCTCTTTGACATTAGCTAAGTTATTTAACTTATCTCTCTCAGAGAGGCAAGTTCCTCTTCTTTGGCAGAAATTATTTGATGCTATTTATTCTATACTGGCTTACCTTCTATAGACCTTCAAATTCTTCTCCATGGTTCTCCAGAATACTCATATGGTAAAAATACTCTATTATTTCAAGCAGTACATGCCTTCATTAAGGATTCTCAACGGTTTAAATCTAGTAATTCCAACTGAGTCACTCTTTTGTACATATTACTCTCTCTTTCTTAATCCTAATTATTCACATCTTTTGTTCTGTTATTTTCAACCTCTTTTGGTTGTTAAACTGATGGCTATTAGCTACTTTCTTTTGTATATACACGTATTTTTCTTTCACTTTTTCCTCGATTTGTTTTTGTTCAGTTTTCTTTGTTTTTTATTCTGTTCTTTTTTTTTCTTTCTCTTTTTTTTTCTTCTTTTTTTAACATTTATTTTTTGTATTCTAACAATTATATTTTTCATTTTTTCAATAGTACAGTTATAATATCATAATTACGGGTACAGCACTGGTCATTATTATTATTATTATTATTGTTATTATTAATGTTATTTTGTTTTCTGGAATTATATATATACTAGCATTATCATATGTACTCTGACTAAGGAGAGGACTTATATAGGCAATGCCTGCTGTCCAATCCTATTCAAAACTAATGTTTGAATAAAATATTGTTTAAATTATACTACGGAAATTGGCATGTACAAGAGTTTTTTTCCGCTATCGTCAAACAAAAGACAATCTGAATTGTTCTATTTACTTATTCTTTATCAATGGCAGTTAAATAAGCATTATGTTGCAGCTTGTAATAAAACGCAAATAAATGTTGACATATAGGTTTGAGGAAGTACAAATCGAGTTCAATTAATTCCATTTTGTAATAACGCCTTTTTCACATTTTGTCACGGTGTGTAAAGATTTCAGACAGATCTTTTTGATTTTGACAGCTTCATAGTCTTCACTGAGATGAAATACATAGACGTAAATAGCGTTTCTTAGTTTCACACGTGATTATTACCTCATAGAAGTTTTCAAAATGCTATGAAAAACTTTAACGGAATAACGTATTCAGTACAGGAAAATGTCATTGAATGCACTGTTCAGTAACAATTAAAGATCATCCCAAACTTTAAATAATGTTTCACACGAATCGTTGTAGAATCAAACTTTTGGTATCCGGAATCTAATTCATTATTGGGCTTTGGTGGTCGAGTGATTTAAAGCGACTTACAAACATTGGTCCTTTTTATCACATATAGAATAGCCAACAATATTAACCACCAATAGTGTCGACAGCCAATAGTATTAACCAACAATAGTGTCAACAGCCAATTGTATTAACCAACAATAGTGTCAACAGACAATAGTGGCGACATCCAATAGTATTGAACACCTCGTGATAAGTGAAATAATTTTGGCATAGTTGTAAAACACCAATATAGTTTGATGTATTCTAAAACACAACTAATTATGAAAATAGATCAATAGATTGGTGTGGAGTTGCGGAAAATTCATTACTGTTGGTGAGGGAACAATTTACGAAAATATTCTTAATGAGATGAAATTCCAATCAGGAGTCTGTGGATCTCCCTGTATTTCCAAATCGCTGGTTACTACTCCTTGTCCACAAATGACATAATAAAGAATTTTATTTATTTATTTATTTATTTATTTACTTATTTATTTATTTATTTATTTTGTAACTATAATTAGAGTGTACAAACTCTGTCAGTCGTTTAGAAATCGTTCAGTTAAAACGGTAAACCTTGTGTAGTTATCTTTCAATAATCCCAAACAGCAACTCATCTTTGTGATCGAGTTTGTTTTTATTTGAAAGTGGTCATTTGATCCTTGGGATGATATATGTCATTTTAAATACCTACAATGTAATAGAAGTATATAGTTAAATCATATATTTGTACATGTAGGTTTAACACAAGAGAGACAACTTCTATACTTGTCGAAAGTAAAATTGAAAACTTTTTGTAAACATTATTTAAGTCATAAAATAAATTTAACAATAAAAATACAAAAGTTCGTCTACTAAATAACTTTTTTTGTCATTTAACTACTTCTAAAACCAGCATTACGAATGTTTGGTATTAGATCATTATCATGCAACATATACACGAGGTGTGTGTGTGTGTGTGTGTGTGTGTGTGTGTGTGTGTGTGTGTGTGTGTGTGTGTGTGATAGAGAGAGAGAGAGACTTACCACTGTCGCCGTAATCTACTATATACATTTGACACAGATGCATTGAATATTTCCGTTTTGTGATGTTTTAGTACCACTAATTTCATTCTGTTTCTTTGTTGTTCAATATCTTCAGTCTTTGTTTTGTCACATTGTTTCACTGCATTAGAAAATTCTATACACGTATTATACCTGCTGATTGCGTCCACCTTTTCATTTGGCCTTGATGCAGCTTTTTCACAACTCATTATTTCTCATTGAAATAAATACAAGGAAAATCCTTCAATTTAATCCGAGTTATTTTAAACAACAATTCTCTTACTTATTATCTTTACGTACGCTTATACTGAAAAGTAAAAATATTGCAAAACTTTCTTGTATTAAGTCCATCAAGATAAATTCTCAAAAATACACAGTATTAACTAGTTGACGGCGTATGTTTTAATTCCAATTTCATTATTTTTATAAAAACTACGTTCTATTGAATATCTTAAGAATTGATTTAAAACTCAACACGTAATCAAGTTTAAATCTGCATTATAATGAAAGATTAACCTTGATATATATCTAGTATGACTATTCTTTTGTTAATAAATAACCCGAAAAATCTAAAATTGCGACTTGAACAACGAAGTGTTAATTAAATGAAATCAATGATATCAGTTTATTGTTACCGCGTTGGTTTAATATACTTCACATACCAGTACAGTTCCCACTGTGTGGGAGATTGAATTCATATTAGTTTTTTTTTTTTTATAGGTAGTTAGTTTTGAGATAATGAATGGCAACACTTGATTTAAAATTACAAAATGGCAATGAATGTTTCAAAGTTTACCTGTTTCGTTGAATTATTTAATTTAAGGCTATTACATTGTTCTTTATATAATTGACATTACAAAATTGTAGTTTTGTAATGTTATATAACATGTATACAGGGTATTTCAAAAAACATGTCCGCTAAAGATTGCCACAATAAGTCATAATTTAATCAAAATAAAAAAAATATTTAATACCTCCAAATCAATTAACTTTTAAGAAAGTTTTTTTTGGGTAAAATTTTATTTCTTGCTTTTGGCTAATATCGTCGGCTATTTTGGATTTCTACATAAAATGATACATTCAAAATTCGTTCACGATTATTAAATATGATATAACTATTTTATAATACATTGTATCCTTGTACATGTATTAATAAAAATATAATAAAAATAATAATAATAATAATAATAATAATTGAGATCATTGAATAAAGAATCTCACTTGATGACTTATCAAGTCAAGTAATCTGTACACGTTTAATACCTTTATATGGTTATACTGTATATTTTGCACTAACCGTCCAAGGATAGTGAAGGATGCAGATTTTTTATTAAATCGGTCAACGCCCACCTATCTGCACGGTCAGATTCAGAGTAAACTTTTTAACAACTTTATTAGCTTTATAGGCTATCAATTATAGACGGCTTCATTGAAAATCCGTTTGGAATTACACATTATTCAACTGATTCAGCTCAAGACTGAAATATAGACAGGTAAATGCAGGCAAATTATATTTTAAAATTGTATCCAGAGGCCATGTAAGACATTTTTATATAAAAGTGCAACTCCACTTATCTCATTCTTTGATTAAATAACCGAAGGGCTTATCTATTACTAAATTGGCTCTTTGAATAATCACATCTTTTATTTTATCATTGCTTTTAGGGAGCATCAGTTCCAATATTTCTATCTAGTCCTCATCTTAACTGTAAAATGAACCACCGAATCAAATAAATGTATTTATTCATTCTATATACACCATCGAAGTGTGTGTTTCAGAGAAAAAATTGAATGTATTTCTGTACCAAGATTTGTTTTAGCCGGACAAATGATTTTAACGAAAGTTTTGTTTAGTCCTTAGACTAAAATCGACCAACCATGATGATCATCAGTAATTTGGTGTGCTCATTGACTCTTCGATACACAAAAGTGTTTTTTTTTTTTCCAAAGAAAAGACATTAACATAAAGTGTGAGTTGAGTTGAGTAATAGTGTTTAAAGTCCCAGTCAAGAATATTTCACTTATATCGAGACGTCACAAGTTTTAGGCAAAAGTGCAAAAATTTTGGCTGTGCGTTGCACTGATGGCATTATACAACAGGGTTCTTTATCGTGCCACGCCTACCATGACACGGGACCTCTTTTATTTTAAGTTCCCATCCGAAAGAATTATGACTTTCATTTCGTAATGCTGATTGCTTGACGAACGAACAGTCACTACCCACTTTCAGGTCCCGGTCGGGATTCGAACCCACGATCTCCGACTTACGGAGCGAGCACTCTACCACAAAAAATAGTGTGGACTTAGATATTATTTTAAATTATCTCCCTTTAAACAAACGGACACAAACACATCACTAAACGGCAATACTGTGCAAAAAGTTTATAGAAAACCCAATTAACTTGAATTGAGTATTTTTTATTTTATTTTTAATTACTTTAGTCGTAGCTAAAAAACGCTATTTACCAAAAAATATGTCTGTAGAAAGTAAATCGTTGCTGCTATGGAGATTTTACATGTTGATACAAACAAGGCAAATAAATGGTGAATTTATTGCACATACGACGTAATGCGACAAAAAATTACTTCCGTTGTAAACATCACCACTTTTGACATGTAAAATCCCTGTAACAGCAACCGGTTCCTTTTTACAGAACTATTCTATGGTGTATCAGTTCTACCTTATTCAAAGCAACCGATCTGTCATTAATAATCAAATGTTGACAAAACCACGTTTTCAAGTTATTGTATTTATTCCGGAACATCATATAATATAATTAAAATCTAAATGGAAAATGATACATGACCGGATCCACCTCTTATACACAACAATGGTAATCGCGGATGTGCATATTGAATTTCAATTATATCACTAGACATAAATAAAAAAAACTTTGATAATTCTGGTTCAAAAATTTGTCAATAAAGGAAATCAGACAGTTAATACAAACTCTACATTGTATCATAAATTTTAATAGATATATTATTTTAAAAAACAATGTGACATGAGTATTTTTCACAAATTATATTAAAATATAAAAATGAAACATGCATTGCACTTATGCATTTATTGTCATGGAAAATATCATTGACTGTTGGTATTAAATAAAGCACTTTATAACGAGAATATGAGTGACAGAACCACTTTGGAGTCATCAATTTTTTTCATCACTTCTAAGTTGTCTTATCCTAGCTAGTGACCAAATTGTTCTAATATTTCCTTATTTTTCGTACATTCACTTAACTTTTTTTCTTGTGTAAATATCATTGAACAAGACTCTGTATATTTCTTAAAGTTTATTATTTTGATATTATGAAGATTCAGCAGAATCCATATGTTTCGAAAACTGAATTTTCATATCATCTGCAGTTCTATTTGAAAACTTCATGTAAGCAAATATAACCCCAAATGCTAAAAGTAGTCCGATCACCACCATTGCTACTGCAATCCCGGCAACTGCACCTGAAATTTTATGAGAAGCTTTAATAATAATAATAATAATAATAATAATAATTCAAGTTTTTTAAATGCAAAAAAAAAAAAAATCTTGTTAGAAAATTTTGAACTACCACTTGTGATATAAATCAAGACGCTTTACCATCTCTGGTTTACATGTATTCAGAGATGTTCATCCAGTCAGCCACTAAATCTCAATATAGCACTTTTAAAAAGTAACTTCACGCCTCTAACTTTTTACGAACCAGTTCCACTTTTTTGGAATGAAAGATATTCAACGTCACAGTCAATATTATTTCGGTTATATCAAATCAGTCAGATCAAGAATGGTGAAGGAAACCGGAGTACCCGAGAAGAAACATCGACCCTCGGCAAACGAAGTGACAAACATTCTCACACTAAAATCTGCCCGAGCGGGATTCGAACCTAGCAAGTGAGAGGCACTGTGGTCCGTGAGCTTTAATTATAACAGGTAATCGCTTCAAAAATAATTAGTACGCTAATACGGGTTGTTGCTAAAATCATTTTAAATTGTTGTTTTTACTACACACGGAGACTGTTCAGTTACCCATGTTTAGATTATCATATTGATATAAAATACTGCGTTATAAATACCTGTTCCATAGCCAGAACTTTTCTTTGGAGGACCATAATACATCTGATAGTTAGCAACATAAGCTGTACCATCAGGGAAAGATTGTCCTAAAGAAATAGAGCTAGTATGTTAATAACAATATTTAAAAAAACAAAAGCAAAATCTAAATCGATGAGTCAAATTTAAGGAGGGAAACCTTCATTGTCATTTCTAAGTGTACTCTTGTTTCACATGCATATCCTGAAATCAACGAAACCTACCGATTTGAATTTTGTATATTTATCAGCACATATGTGCTACTTTTGAATTTTTATGAAATAATACTTTCAAAAGTAGCACATGACAATATTATATGAATTGAAACATTAAGACGGATACAAAATTTTGCTACATTGTATAATTTTCTGTCAGCACAAAATACTGGTTACTGAGTTTAAAATACCTGTTAAATTTGAATCTTCCATATATGCACATAAATTGAAGTTATTAAATGTATCAATTTTAAATTTGAAAATTAAAAAATTCTTACTAGAATAAACATCACAATATGCACTAGCTTCAAGTGTTACTTGTCCAACTCCCTTGGTAGTAGCCGAGCTCAATCTGCATTCGGTATAGTTACCACAGTAATCAAAGCTAGCACAGCTAAATGACTCCTCTTGAACACATAACTTCGCACACTGGGCAACACTAACACCATCTATAACACGGTCATCTCTCATTGGAATGATCTTTCTTTTAGTGTATTTGAAATCACCCAAATAATTTCCTAAAAAATTTGATTTCCAATATTTAAAAAAGGAATCTCATAATTCAGTGTTTTAGTATTTGAAAACCAACGATCATATGTCATTAGCTAAATAACATATCGTTGTAAAGTTAATCTTTCTGGAATGTTTTTAACAGATACATATTGAATCAACGGTTGTTAGAAATAACTTTTGAGAAATGAAATTAACTAGTCCTTTATTGCAGTTCTTGTATTCTTGCTATGCAACTGGAACATTACTTTAAAAATTTACAAAGATACAATGGTTTCAATGGCTACAACGATACAATGGTTACAATGGTATCTTAATTGAACAAATGGTCATACTTACTTGACCAATGGTTGCACATTGGATCGGCTTTAATGTTGGATTTTGGAGCATCGAAATAGTGTGTTTTTCCAAGAAAACAGGAACCAATGTCATCACAATAATCAAACGATTTACAATTGAATTCATTCAAGTCTACACACAGTTTGGCACATTGATTGGCAGAAAAAATGTTCTGGTATATAACGTTAGAGGAGGACAAGAGAGTTGTACCTGGAACTTCTGTAAACTTTGTTGTGTAATCACCTAAATAAAATATTATTTTACATTTACACAGCTATTAATGTTTTTTTTTATTTTCATAATATAGTATTTTTGAATGCAATGTATTTCTCAATACGATTGAAAAAAATGGAACGTAAACCTAAAAAATAACATTGAATATTAAATACTTTTTATCTAAATTTTCTACATTGTGCAACTCTGGATTTATAATTCAGGAGTAGAAGCACTTTGTTAGACGCCAACTTTTGTAGCAATACATTGTTGTAACAATAAGTCGCACAGCATTTACGCCGACAAATACTGAATAATAATACGTGTTTTCCTACGTTTTCTTTCATAAAAGAAATGGTTTTAATGACGTCATTTTTGACGTACTAACTGAGATAAAATAAAACTAAGTAAAATAATTAGGAAACTAGGTTTTTAAACCTGTGGTATATCAGAAACATGGCTAAAAATGTACACCAAAAACCGAAAAAAAATGTTTTAAATTTTTCAGAAAAGCACAATACAACATTCACAGGCAAACCAGAAAACAAAAATTAGATAGTTAACCATCTTTGGTTTGATTGGAGATGTTGTATATTCTCTCAAAATGACGTTTTCTATTCATTAAAATGCATGTTAAATAATCAAAAGCATTTGGGGGCATCAGAGGTACTTCACGATATCACCTCCTTTGCTGAAAAGATATGCTTCAAAGTATTTTGACAATGGAATAAAAACTATTTTGTACAATTGTATGTAACATTTATTTTTTCTTAAAAGGGGTGTGTTTAACAGTGTTTAAATAACATACTTACGTATATATAAATCAACACCCTGGAGTGTTTTTATTAATTTTGGATGTTCATCTGGATGTAAATGAGACAAATAGCAGGTGCCCGTTAAGTATTCATATTCAAATGATTGGCACACAAAAGTCTCCTGTCCAATACAGGACTGAGCGCAATCATCTACAGACATTCCTGTGAGTATCAGATCATCGAAATTCTGCACGTATCTGTTCTGCATATCTCTAAACTGATTAAGTGTATTTGCTAAATAATAATAAGGAGAAGAAGAATATGTGACGTAATGAACATGTTTTTTTTAAAAACTGTTAAATTATTTATAATAGAATTTATCGCTTATTGTACAGAATTGTTAATCTGTTGTGCTAAAAACAGATAAAGACTCAGTGAGTGACGGCTGATAATGTGGTGTTAGAGATTAGTTATTAAATGTTGTTTTGAGTGGAATCGGCGATTTCCTGGTTTGGAGTGGCAAGACAAATTTTATTGACATTTCTCAACCGCTTTGTGCTTAAACGCACTTATAACCGATATATTGCTGCATGACTTTAAATTATTTCTGTCTAAGTTCTTCGTAAGATTAAATAATTATGAATTTATTTATAAAATTTTTGAGAGGATATCTTAAAAAACATATTTCAAAACATAAAAAAGCGTACTTGCAGAAGGGTCCCTATTTCCCGAGGTGGTGATACCGTCTTGTATATCAGAAGCTGTGTAAGTCACTGCCTGTAATGAACATACAATATATATTTTACCTGTATATTCCCCGTAATTAACCCGTAATCAAACACCAAATATAATATCTACACGTTTTTTCACAAGTTTTCATGGAACGTGATAATTATCACTTTAGACAAAGGATTTTATATTTTTAAGTTATTTGTGAAAAAAATTCTACGCTTTCAATCATGCAAACTTCCACATCTTAAACTAATCAAATGAAAAAGACCGACCCGATAGAATTGTCATAAATGCATTTTTTAAATTTTAAATGCATTATGACAGAAGGATATCTTATTGTGATAACAATTTTTAATTTACGCATAATAACGGCAACGTATAACGAAGGTATTCTATGTAATAAGCATGTATTTAATATTTGGATTCTAAATCCAAGAGAGTTTCACACTATTTGAATTTCGCTTTGCTATTTCAGCCCTTGCACAACACACTTTTTAATATACTTTAAAACAGGCTAATTAAACACTACCAATAAGAATATAGATACAACATCATGTTTGATTTCAGATTTGTATCATCGAATCTTTGGTATTTTAACTAACTACAGGCCCTGGTTTCACAATCGTTCCTTAACTAAGATTTTCCTTCACTAAAATCTGGCAAATTTAAAATCTTAAGAATTAGGTTAACTTTTGAGGCATTCGGGAATTTTAGGTGTCATTTTGAAAATCATTTCAAGATTGTAACATTTGTATTAAGATTTATCACAAATGTTTGTATGTACTTCAAAAAGAGATTGCCAAATTTTCTTAATTTTAGTTAAAGCTGCATTAAGTTTTTCAAAGAAAAAATTAAAACGGTGCTAATCTATTTAATGATGTTCTTAATGAACAATGTTACATTTGGTTTAACGATAAAAGCTCGAATAAATACAGAAATTACAGTATTTACCCAGCGAGATGCAGCATTTGGGATCTAATATTAGAAAATGGTTACGTCATCAAAACCCGGGTCATTTAAACATAACTTTCAAAACGGGGCAATACGAGAATATTAAACACAGAACTTCTTTGAATTTGTCATTTGTGACTTAGTAAGGGATACATAACACCATTTCAAATACATATGGATATTAATGAAGGACAATTAATGCAATCTGTCATGTTTCACCCTCGTTTCTAGGGTTTTTCCGTACATCTGTGCGCATGCTCCAAGCTCATAATTACCATCGTAAAACACCGACCAACCGGTCAGAGGATTCCGTTTATTTACAGCTAAAAGAAATGAAATTTTAGAAAATGAATGTCACGGATCGTGGTTAGAAGATATCTTTTTTTTTTTTTTTTTTTTTTTTTTTTTTTTTTTTTTTTTTAAAAATATATTTTTAGAAAAACAAAAAAAATTCAGAAAATTGAAAAAGTAATGCAGCTCTAAGGAATGATTATAAAATCGAGACCAGTTCTTAAATAGTTCTGCCACAGTTTGTGAATTACGTATTTAACCGTTGTTTTGATATGACATTAAAAATATTTACTTACGTTTCCAGAGTCAAACTTTAACGTTACAGTTACAAGTTGTTTAACCACAGCATTTCTAAGATTTTGCCACGCTGTTTGTAGTGAAACTTCAGCTTGGTATGCTCCTCCCAGTGTTCCTGAAAAAGGACACTAATCAAATACTATCATCGTCAAAAAAAACAAGTCAATAAAAAAGTAAAAACTAACAGAATATATATGAAAATGTTACTGGTTAACCATCTCAACACAGGTAGTTACCAAGTTACATTCCTAAAACAGTCTTCGTAAAAATACGTTTTAAGAATGTAAATACTATATTTAATATTAAATCAAAATTGTATCACTGAAACACCAAAGAAAGTCATGTTGTTAGATACCTTCCGACTTCCGGTTTGTAACATCTTTACAAACCTTCCTTTTGTGAAAATAGGTTTTTAAAATATTTGTAAATATGCACTATCTGATAATTAAATTTAATACGAAAAGTTGAAGTTTCGGAGCCATGCAAATGCAACACAAGTTAACAATGAGAAGGTTTGCCAGTGAACCACGTGATCAACATCACCGTAATTCAACGCAAATGTTCATAGGCATCGATTGGCACAATGCTGAACACCATATACAAATACAAGTATATCAACTTGGCTTACTTGAATAATGATCACATTGTCCGGGTGTTGAAACTAAGGTACCATCTTCTGTATGACTTTTGCTTAATGAACATGTCTGTTGTTGAGCACAGTAATCAAAACTATTACATGTGAAGTTTGTATTACTGACACAGTAATCAGCGCAATCAGACGGGTCACTGACGTAAGTATACGTGGCGTCATTCCTATACTGTAATACACGATCTGGAATCTTTCTAAATTTATCTGAATAAAAATTAAGGAAAAGTCATAAAATATATATGAATTGTAAATCTTCAAACATCTTTAATTTTTAAAAACAAAATAGGATACAGAAAGGCATTTACAAACTGTAATAGAAGAAATCAATGGTAAGATGGCAAATACACAACGGTTATAGCATTTCAACCACGAAGGTTAAGTTATAAACGAAAGATGCAAGTTAAAGAAAGATAACCCTTAGTTAAAATAGAGATTTATCTTAATTTTTTCCAAACAATTAACCTTCTAAAAAGGTATAACAGGGTTCATTGAAAGTGTATACAAAACATATTTATGGGTCTAAAGAATAAATAGCAATTACCAACACTATTTTCATACCAAATGTTTTTCTTATATCTTAAAATAATGGAATATACTTCCATTTTTGATGAAAAAATTTAATAAACAGTTGTAAATGTAAAGTATTACATAAATTGACCACGTATGAAACGTATCTGTGGTAAAACAAACACAAAAAGCCTTTACTTTGAAATTCCTTATTATTATTACAATAATAAGATTTGGCACACATAATGGAAATTCTATATATTTAATCAATGTAATGTTTGCTAACCTAATGATGGCGATTTTTCAACAAGATTGGCAACAAAAAATGCCTGATCGTTTTGCATTTGGACGATTGGGTTTGTGATACGAATTGGCGAGGCTCCTGATACTTTAGATATTACCGAAATCATCTGGAGAAGAAATATTCTCTTGTACATCTTCACGGGGGAGTCAAAGTTTCCTAAATAAATAAAAACGAAAAATGCTTTATCAATCTGAGTAACTAAACGTTCCAACGAGATTTAAAAAAGCTATCATATTATGTAAATATTCCTTCACGTCATATTAATACGTTCTTTTGTTTGTACTTAACAAATTGATAAAATGTTGTTTAAAATAAACTTGGATTACAAATTCCATCAGACTGACCAGATGGACAGCTACAATAAACTTTACAAGTAAAGGGGTTTGACACAACTATGGGATTTATTCTTCTATCCAATATGAAAAACGGTGCATCTAATATACAAAAAATGTATTTAAGAGTTTATTGTACACTTTTGTCCTAAATGCTGACATGATAAAAAGAAGTGAACAGGACAAAAGATTTAGTAAGATTTATCCTGACTTACCATAAAATACCAGCTTAAAACTAATCCTGTCTAGATCTCCAAAACATGGTGTGATATCGAAAACTGTTATTTCTGGATTTTCTTGAGCAAAATTGTAAAAGTCGTATGATGCAAACTTAACCTGAAAAAAATATAGTTGTAAGAAAATTGTGACAACTTTATTATCATTTACTTGAAAAAATAATCAAGATACCCTGAAAAGTGTTAGTTAAGCAGATTTAAATACATGTATACACTGCATAAGAAAGGAGACCTTATACGACTTTGTTTTGTAATGCTTTTTGTTTCACACCTAAAAAGTTAAACAAACTTCATCATTATTGCAACGTATTCGAAACACAAAAAGGCAACCATAGCTACAAGAGGAATTATATTTAACCAAAAATTAATAAGTAAATGTTTTATTCTCTAACAAAATGAGAAGCACTCGGAACTTATAATTTTACAATTTTTCATTATCGTTCATTTTATCCAGTTTGGTGAGGGTATATACATTGTATTTGGTTATTACTTTGTTGTGATACCGAAGAAAACAAGACTCAATCATCCATGTCATAAGAGACCCCAAATTTTAGAAATATTGTTTTATAACTTTAAACCGATTCAATCCAATAAATACATGGATTTATAAAATAAATGAATAATAAATTCGAAAAACAAAATTATTCTAAAATAAAGTTCTGAGAACTAAAGCCGCCTATGAACAAATTAGAGTAAATGTGTGCTACGCTAAAGTTGTATGCTCGACTACAAATAAGGTAATTCAATACAAAAGTATCACAAAATACCAATCTGACACTTTTTCAAATACTAGTACCATTTTTATTGGTTCGTTTTGACGTTAAGGTTTTCGTTCACGTACGCTTATTTTTGACGTTATTTTTGATAATTGCATGACATTATCTTTTCATTAAACTAATGTGTGTTTCGTATGTGAGAGGTCAGGGTTCGAACTCTAGGCCGAGTCTGACCGAGATGTTAAATAGGTAGCGGCTGTTCTTTCGCCACGCTCTCGGCATTTAAAAATGAAAGTCACGCGTACGGGGTCTTTAGGAGGAGGCCTTAAGTTTCACGGCAGGAGTAGCGCGCTAAAGAAACCTTCCTGTACATTGCTCTGAGCGCACTACAAAGGAAAACGTTCTTCCCACTTCATCTATAGCCGGTAACGTCTCGATATAAGTGAAATATTCTTTAAATATCCATTCAATCAATCAATCTTACATTAAACTTACATTAAGTTTCCCCAAAATTCTGTAACAACAATATTAACTTGGTATTCCATAATGTTACAGCGCCATCTAGTGACTATATTCTTTACTGAGAGTGCCTACTATTATTTAGCCTAGATATATCCTAAAATAATGTTATATTTAATGTTATAGAGGATTTGGTATATTTTGAAAATTACTTACATTATTACTGAGGAAAATATCAAGTCTAACGGGAACGTCTAAAGCTTTCTGATTGATGTTACCAATATTGTTAAATTCTGACCAATCTTGCTAAATAAATTAATAAAATAGGTAAAATAAATTAGAATAAGATCAAATATCTTCAATGTCGACTAAACCACTTTTATGCACTTACTAAAAAGAGGACTAAAGGACTTGACAAGAACGCCTTTAAATGCTTTACGTGGGTTAGTAGTTCCTGGATATTACCGTTATTGTATGTCAGTCGGTCTTACTCAATACCTTCAGAAAACATTATGGTAGAATAACAATAAAACAGAACATTAATAACTTTGACCTTAATCTAGGACAGGCCATATTGTTGATTTGCTTTTCTTGCATTACCACTATTGCAAAATTTGCCAAATTTTAAATGGTATAGCTGGATTATAGCAAATTATACATGATGGATATCTAAAGTACATATTAGGCCAAGTGATTGTAAACACAATTTATCAAAAAAAATAAAAAATATTTTCAGTAGTTACATTTTTACAGACAGATAACTCAGTGTACTTCTGATTATACTTTAATTTACAATGTTTAGTTTAAATATTTTAAATATGTTTGTGTTTGTGTATTGCAGTGTCAGTTTATACTTACAGCTAGAAAGTAGAATTCCAATGTTGCATTAGTCTTTTGACCTTGTATCATAAAATCGGTACGTTTCGAGATAAATACATCACACTTAAGACCACGTGCACTAGTTCTCTGCAATGAATAAATTGTTGACATGATAATCTCTAAATAAAAATAAAACGATTTCACTCTGCAAAACAATAAATACATTTTTTTTTGGAAAAAAATCAATTTTTAAAAGTAAATGCCATGTCATCGGCAATTGCAGAGCCAAGAGAAAGCTATAATAAACAATGGACATTAACTCTGATCAGAAGCAATTGATAGAATTCTTCCCGTTTTCCGCTAATTATCTGATTTCTTTTCAACGATTAGATGAATACTTAATTTCAGAGGACTGATTTCGAGTAATATTTTAAGCTAAGTTATCCTTTCTTAGAAATTTACATATTACATGGCTTTGCATTTACACTAATGTATAGATATAGTAGCGCATAACCGACTCGAAAAATCTAGTGTGTGTTTTTGACGCTCTCCCAATTGGTTCAAATAAATACAAATCTATTATTTAAGAAATTCGACTGTTTCTAGTATAAAAATAGTGACCATGTGCTTGAAAAGCAAGTCGTTTACGATATAAGACAGGCGCATGCTGCAGTGTCCAAAAACATCAAAGTTGTTCGCGAAGTGTTCTAGTCTATATAGGCTAATAGGAAAGCGATATCTATTGGGTTAAACGCACAACTAACGTCGTTAATACGATCCCTGTTCGTCAATCATGTTTCTGATATTGGCCATTTTTTATCACATCCGCACCAGTTGATCAAAAAAGGAGTTACGTTTTAAATAAGTCTAAATTCGTTCTTACTTATGTTAACAGATATTGCAAGTGAATAAGATCTTGTATCTTGTGTCTGGTCCTCATTACTGAACAAGATAACGCGTAATGTTAGAGTTTCTTCTAATGTTACCATTAAAATGAAAATTTTAATCATCAGAATAATTCTTTATGGTCATTTTGGAGACCTTGTTAAAGAAATAGTTAGTGTATTAATCATTTAGTTTTCGTGATGAAAATTGCGTCAAAAGCAGAGAGATAAAACCTTTAATCTTACAATGTTAATCTCTATTTTAAAACCTATCAATACCCCAAGACATTGTTGGACTGTCTGCATCAATTATTTTTAGAGTCTTGAAGCTAAGAGAAGCATATTATTAATTCTCGGCCTTTAAGTGCTGATTCATCTACTTCAAAGTTACAAAATCTTATGTCAATTATTAAGAGCAGATTAAGAATCCCTTTGTGTTTCCATCCTTTATAAGACAACTACAACTATTGTAATGGATAGACGCAATGGTTTGCTTCTTGTATAATAAAGGACATTTTAGACCGACTAGTAAAAATCTTACATGATTCAGTTTACTCGATAATATAGATCTTAAAGAATTCTTTGAATCTGTCGAGGAAGAATAACTATAAAGCCAGCTAAATTCAGAATTAAAACAAAATAGTACTGTCAAATACCACTTTTTGAATTTAATCATTAAATCATAAAAATACATTCAAATATGACAGTACAGAGATATTGAACATATCTCAACATTTAATTATATCCAAGGTATCACTTTATTACTGAAAACTGCAGTGGATTAATCCAACCGTTCCAATCTGTTCAAATGAATTCGTTATTCGATCAATTTGTTCACCAAGTACCGACACCGTTTTAAACCAGTACCTGGTCGTATTGAAGAACGACATAATCCTGTTCGAAATCAAGATGATATCATTTTTAATCCAACTTTTTACGGGACAGGATAGTCATCCTATAGTAACGTGTAGGCTAAAATTTTAAGATCCCCGTTCTAGCTTGTTCAAGGAATCGGAAAGGTAGTTACAAGGTTTATTTTTATAGTTTAAGCACACGTTTGTCAATTTTCAATGTTTTAGTTAAGTGTAAAGAGGATACAATCAAGTTCAATATCACCGGTAAACAATGTAATTCCCAGCTCGCCACGCGCTTGTACGGAACAATTATTTCTACTGGTAATGGAATTGTACGTGACGTTTTTCAGTAATAACGCCTTTTTCGGGAATTTTTTTTTTACGTAAACATTGATCCATTTCATTTTGCACAAACGATAGAAAAGAGGTATTGATCACGTGTTAGGCTTGATGAGTTCAATTGATGGTGCGTAAGTTCACTTGATTTACACCTTTGAAATAGCCTAATATGACTATCAACTGTTGAATCAATAGTAGGTATAAATAAAGCATATATACGTGTACAAGGATTAATTAATTGAAGCATCCCATACCTGACCTTCAAATGAGTATGTATTATCAAGGTAAAATAATTGAGCCGGTGACCTCATCGTAAGTGTAAATTGTGATGATGACGATATATTTACAGATGCGTCGAATGATGCGTTCTGGATTGGTATGATAGAGCAGTTGGCCATTGTTCTGTCAATCGCATAAGCAACTCCTAGAAAAAGAGATAAAGATTCTAAAATGTCAAAGAATTAAGATTTAAAAAAAATACAGCTTATGTAAATTGAAAATTTCCATATGCAAACGTTTTTTTTTAAAATTGGTTTTTCAAGAATTGGTAAGATTTGTCTCATGTTTTCTCGAAAAGATTAATAACCCAACTAAACAAAGGAGAAAATAATATACATAGACTTGATTTAAATTTCAAGTTAGATTGGCGGCATGTTTAAAAGATCTTGTTAAAACGTAAATTAATCAATTAATCAGCATGTATGGTAATAAATCTCCACGGTAAAGAAAAATGTTTGCTAATGAATTTTAATAGAGATTTCACCTGTGTTATAATCATGAATTTCTGTTGCTGCATCTGTGTTGTAATAAGGAGCTGTGTTTGGTTGTGGTCGAAAGTCGTATCTAACCATGTTGTAAAATGTCTTATCATACCAAACCTAAAACGTATCATATAAACAAATACTTACATCGTAGTAAATCTAAAATCCATCATTTGAATCAAAATTACTTCTATTCTTTTAAAATGTAAAAACTAACATATCATTCAAATAGAAACAAGTAATTTGCAACTGTAAAACATGTACTTGGCATCAGTCACTGCAATCATCATAATGACACAAAACAATAAAAGGTAAAAATTCAGCAGCTAAACAAGAAAAGAAAAGTGAAGAACAGATTTTGTCCAAAGGATGCCATAAACTTTTTTAAAATTTATTTATTTATTTATTTATTTATTTATTTATTTATTTATTTATTTATTTATTTATTTATTTATTTATTTATCAGCTTGGTGAACAACATAGAGAGCAGCAGTTAAAGTTTACTCCCTGTAAAATATCGTACATCGGCTTGCTGTACAGTTTTAAATTGTTGGCTAATTATTTCCTCCCTGTAAATTAATGCTCCTTGTAAATTTGGCAGTGATCTGGTTTGTACTCTGTTTGGGCACACGGCACCAGAGGGCGTCTGTAAAACAAAAAATAAATTTTAAAAAATCACGGAATAAACATTCAAATAAAACTTTTCTTAGTTAGATAGAAAATATAAAGTGTTTCTTGAAACATTATATTTAACTTTAGTAAGATGCTTTAAAAGTCAATTTTAAACATATATCTTTCTTTTTGTATCACACAAGAGTCATACAATACTGAGAGAGTCACGAACCTATTGTTTTTAGAAATTAACTCAAGACTGTCATTTTGCATGCTTAAGACAATAATGTTCAGTTAAACGTGTAACAGTTAACAATAAAATTTCTTTTAGGGAAACTGAGCAAGGAGAATGTTGACTGAATTGTCTTTAAAATACAATAATTATTAAGATATTTTAAGACAGAAACAGCAGGTAGTTATATATACCTCAAATACTGACGAATCTACAAATAACTGTGGTCTAAAATCTACATAGTCGTACATATGATGGAATTTGACAGTTGAATTTACCACTCCAACAGCTTCACACATAACTGGCATCTGGAACCACCCTCCTCCTGTTACCCATTCTGGCACTGTGGTGACGTAATAAAATAAATTTAAATGAAACTCGTCTGTGTAAATGTTACACGTGTATTCGCTTTTATTATTATTATTATTATTATTATTATTATTATTATTATTATTATTATTATTATTATTTAAATTTATTATTATTATTATTATTATTATTATTATTATTATTATTATTATTATTATTATTATTATTATTATTATTATTATTATCTAAATTCATTCAGGTAGCAATGGCATAATATGTCTAAATCGAGATATTAAATTTGGCCTAGTTTTGGGTTTTAACACGCAATATTGATGCTGCGGGCTTTTCCAAATTCATTAGAAAGGCTTGTACCTTTCAAAAGTACTTAGACGCAAAGGAATACAAGAAAAATATTTTGTTCCATGTACTGAATATCTCCCGACTTTTAACGGACACTGGAGTAGATTTCATATTACTACCCAGTAATTTGGTTATCTGTGTGTTGTCATGTTTCATTTGTCAGGTCATTGTAATTGTTTTCTCTAGATGTCAAATACGTCTTAAACAGTGAAGCAAAGTGCAAATTTATCTTAATGTTTTTTGTAAAATCGTAATATGCAATCTTAATCCGCCTCTGATTTCAGATTTCATGGTCGATAAATAAAAAAATTCCTAGTGGACATTTTAGCAACGACTTTAGTGGACATTTTAGCGATCGATTTTATATATTATAAGTAATCTGTGATAGTAGTTTTTAAATTAATTCACGTTTATATTCACCTTACTACAGAAATGTATTGAATTTGTAGATAACTTAACAGAAACCTATGTTACAAAAGATCTTTCCCCAAAATATGTCGACTGTAGTTCCGTCTGAATCTAGACGAACAAATATTGGACGTGAATCTTTCAATGCTCATTTATTGAAAGTTTTACTGCAGACATCCGTCAATCTACACGTATTTGTATGTAATAACGAAAATACAAACAACCACATACATAAGGATGAGAAACATAAACGAGATCGCCCTGGTGTCAAGGGTAAAGAGAAAAAGGAGACTACAAGAGAGAATTTTACAAGAAATGCGTAGATGGTGAAGTCGATCGATACAAGTATACACCTACTCTTGGATTCGAATATCAAAGTAGAACAGGTTTTACAATACATGACCAAATGTAGTGGACTTTTGATTCAACGTTTTATAATTTTAATGTAGCGCTTTTCTTGAAAAAAATTACCCTTGCTCAAAATTCCTCCTGCGATGTACAGGGGGCAACAGACTTCCGTCTTGCTAAAAGGGGTTAAGAAATCTATCGCTCAAATGTCTACTCTTGTATATTGAAAATCGCTAAAATGGGTTCGAAACTCATTTGCTCAAATGTCCATTTTTGTCTCTGAAATATACTTTTTTTGTTCTTTTTTCCTATGGTTTTCGCTCAAGTGTCCACTCCGGATTTCTTGGTACAGATATTATGTTTCATAATGATGTATTTTTTCACCTTTAAGTCTTGTGGCAATTTATTTATTCATTTATAATTTAGTTTAATCCGAAACAGCATACTTTACCTGAAAAATAGTAATCAAGGGTGAAGTTAGCAAAGAGTTCTGGCCAGTACATGCAGCTCTGCCAATGGTTAACCTTTATACCTCGTACTGTTGTCTGTCCAAGATAATTCTGCAAAATTAAAATAATAAAGATACTAAGCATTTGTTATATCTTTTGAATAAATAATTTCATTTATAGATAACATGTGACATGTAACATAAAATGCGCACAAACGTAAATGATAAAATGGCATCATATATGGAGACTAAAGATTCAATACAAAGCAACTTTTTAAAGGATTGTATAGTTATAATTCAAAACTGAATTTGCAACTGAAAATAATATTCCTGACAGCAGCCCAACCAACAAAGAGTACGAAATCAACAACAAAAGAAAGAACACTTATTGTGGCCATTGGTTATAAAACTCCAGACTTTTGACTGCTACTAGACTGGCATGGTTATCACATCGTTTAAGGGCTCGCAGCCTTTTAAACAACAGTATTTATATAATGCATTTAAACAAAAGTAAATAATGTAACCAACAACCCTTACTTTGTCAACCATCAATATGTAAGAAAAGGTCATTATTTATTTATTTATTTATTTATTTATTTCTAGGGTGTGTTTTATAACAGTCCATTATACTTCCTATATCAAAGTTATTAAATTTTCTCATGGAAGCATGAAAACTGTAGCACTAGAAAATAATACGAAATTAAAAAATCACCACACAAAAAATAGGATGTCAAAATTCCCTATTTAATATATTGATAAAAAACATCGCTGACTCTAATTATAGTTTTCACATTGAAAAAACAGTATATAACGATATCCCTGGAATAACAATCTAGAAGTCATCACTAGATTTCTGGATCAGAGACGTTAATAAGAGAAAACCATAAAAACAAGATAAGGAAAACCAACAGTGAGGGTATAGACAGCCATTTGAAGTATTCTACTTTTGTTTTACCTATTCTTTAGAATTCATTTTGGCAATGTATTTTTAAAGGTTTTATTTAAATTTGAAATAACATTAAGTTATCTGGATGCTCTGTTTACTTGCTCTCCTTTACTACTTTGTCAAAGAATTATAAGTTATCATTAATTGTGTTTTATCAAATGCCAAGGTCGGATAAAAATGGAAATATTAGTTTCTTCGGATTTTATTTGTAACATCAATATTAGTTTCAACCCAGAATTATAATTTGTTTTTATATTTTGTATTACAATATTGCTTTTTTATCAACCTTTCGCCAGTCGGAGTCAACGTTCACATGATAAAATTATTTCATAAATAACCTTTGACAGTCATATTTAATGTTTATTATTATTATTATTATTATTATTATTATTAATTGCCTCGGCCATGACTTGATACCAAAACTTTTACGAGGGAAACTTCACGTGTAATTGACGTTATTTTCACCCACGAAAATACATTTTGTTGTGTATAAAATATGAACACACGTTATAAGAACGACGTTTTCTCTTATTTAAGGGAATTAAAAAAAATACCTCTCCAAATTTTTTTGCAAAATGTAAAACTCCATTGGTGGTATATGTGTGTGGACTACCACTGGGACCCATTTTATTTCCAAACAGCATGTTGTTATCGTCGGTTGTTAAATTAGACGTAGAACACTCATTGTTCGCTAAAATGCAAAAATAAATGTATACGTTAAAAGTAAGCAGGGTATGCTATTTCCAGATGATTACTCAACTTTAATGATAAAGACCTTGGACGTTTTTCTGTATTTAAATGTTCAATGCATCTTTAGAGGCATTGGATGTATCTATTATGTTCAAAATTTCAATATGTTTGGTACATAATTGACAATTGACATGAATACAGTTAACCCTCTTTATAACGACCAAGTTTGTCCCCAAATAACTGGAATTTGTGAATAACCAAATATCTGGTAACAATTCACCAGAAATGATAGAGCTTGGACTATATTGTTACTATTTTCTTTTTCCTGATCAGTGGATAAACAAGCTGGAACAGCTGGCAATATTTGAATTTTCTTGTGATTGAAATAGATACAAGAAAAGTACAGATTTAAAGTATGCTAAAAAATTGTATTTCTCGGTCTCGTGAAAATTATTTTACTTATTCCTGAGACTGTTCAGTATTAGGTAAATGAAACAGACATTCGAATTCTGTCAGTGGCGATTTGTAATCCATCGCTTTAGACGATCAAATAAGCACATTAAAATGTCAACACAAGTAATAAATTTGTTTTTGTGATCATTCCAATTCAAGAAAACTGATTTTTTTTATTAGTGTACATCCGTTAACCATAAGACGGAAAAGAGAAATATAGAATACGTTACATAAATACGTGTGCGCATCAACAATTTCAAATGAAATTTAAAAATCATATGCTTTGGTTCTTGTTTTCGAGATATGGGAAGGGATATCTCCCCTACCACTTATTATTTTAATTTCTATTTAGGATTTTTGAGTACCTTAGTTTGTAAAACCTTACAATGACCAGTATTTGTATACTCCAAAAACCAAATTAATTTTTCTAATCGTTTGAAAAAACAACATTTTAGTGTATTTTACTCCTTAAAGAATGGTACGGTATGCTAAAGCACATTTCATCATAAACTGTCGATATCCTTGTTCAAATAACACCGAAGAACCGTGTGTGCATCTAATACTGGTCGATGAGAACAGAGGTAAACCTTTTTTTTATATAACTAATTTTTTTGCACAAAAGCTATAATTTTTTTGAAGGCTATATTCAAAATACATGCGAAAATTTTATAAAAGAGAAAAACTTGAAATTGTCAAGTTCTGTGTATAAAACCGGCCCAAAATTAGCGAAAGATTGTATAGCAGTGCATTTGCAAACGATAAATTTTAAAATATTTTGACGATCTTAGATGATAAAATTGAATTAAACAACACTTAATTATAATTTACAATAGTGAGATATTTAAATGATAGTATGGGGATTGTAGATGTGACGGTAAAATTTGTGATTTTGTACAATTATTAATACTGATCGGTTAGTTTGTCCTGTTGAACAGAGTTACTTCCCTTGGTGTCGGCACTTACCCTAAGTAGAACTTAGCAACTTAAATGTGACTTACGTGTAATATAGAAAAGTTGATCATGTGCGTAATCGTAAACAAGTTTAAATTGTAAGCCTTCCTTCATCATTGTAATTGCCGCCCTGTTATTCGGACCATCAAAGTATTCCTCAGCACTGACGCTTAAATTTTTGTCGATTATGGCCGCTTCCACTCTGGCTTGAAATTGCTGCGGTAAGGTTGGTAATGCTGGTGCTAGAAATAAAGAATCAGAAATTACAAATGTTTTAATTTAATGAACTTTGAAAAAATACTATATGATAAAACTTTTAAACAATTGCTATTTGCGAAATTTTGATTTTTTTAATAAAATGATATTTAAAATTTCGCATATGACAACTGCGAAATTTTGAACATTTTAAGCATATCGCACAATCCTTAAAATGACGTGTTTTGCATTCCGTTCCGAATATTTTTTAGCTTAATGCCAAATGTGTTATTCGAAAAATCATTACTTGAGCTACTATTTACGAGAATTTTTTTTATTTTTTATTTATTTTTTTTTATTTGAATCAGTGATATGATCTTATATAGGTGTACCTATGTTAGTATTGTGATTTAAACCAGCGATCTACCGTTAACAATAAATTGTTTTCTTAAATTTTGTTCCGTTTGATTTGTTTTAACTTGGTCGTAGTCACTTGGTGAGTGTTTTCAATATTATTTTGATTACATGTTTTCAGTAAATTAAATATTTATATCAATTTTAAATCAACTAAATATTTATTCTACTGGATTTCACTTTAAATTATTTTGTTATAAATTACGTCTAGAGCAAATGACCGTTCAAAATTGTCTGACTAGTTACAACGTGGTTTTCAATTCCAATAATATTTTATAATTTAATTTCTAATTTCTAAACGAAATGTTAAATCTGAATTTGATTAATGCGAAAATCAAATCAGCAAAATATAAGTTTATCTTATTGTATGGTATGGTTACTAATATATCCATGTCCATGTTACAACTTACAATTCCCTGAGACAACATTTGGGTTCGCTGTACAGTAGCTCGCATCTATTGTGTCCCATGTTAACGCTGCTACAAGGACACACAGACACACTACAGCCTGAAATAAGATGACAGAATGTAAATATTTGTATTGAAAAGTTTGGTGTTTGTACATTAGTATTATTGACGACAGGATGTGAAATAAATAGAAAGTTTAGAAAACCACAATTGGGTAACAACACTTCATATCGTTTTGCTATTATATAATTCGGCGTTCATTGACGATCAAAGTCTTGAGTTTTGGGTTTTTCTTACTTTGTTTCTTTTTTCATTCTTTTTGATGAATTTTTCTTTGCTGTTTTGCTTATAGTAGCTACATTTGTAAATCCGTTTATTCGTCAAAAGGCTTGTTATTATCAATTCGTGTAATTTTGTTTGTTCATAATACGGTTATTTAGTGTTATGCCAGCTTTTCTGGAATAACGTCAAAAATAAAAAGCTAATATCAACAAAATATGCTTAAATTTCGCAAAATTGTGTTTGATGATTTTTTTAAAAATGTTTCTAAATCTAAAAATTAAATGAGGAATAAGTAATGATACAAACCTTCATTATGATCGTTAAATTCCACCCTAATTATTCATGTGATGAACTCTGTACCATCACGATATCTACCCAGTATATACAGGTCCTGTACATGTGTACAAGTTATCGCTGCATTTTAATACAAATAAAACTAAGATATATGTATTTAGTATCTTCATAAAATGTTAGATAAACCGTATCTACTTCATTTTAAACAAATTGAAGATAGACATAATATACGGCAGAACTTACACAATAAATATTATATTTTCTGTCTGAACAAGAAATTGAGTCACATAACCTATACTCTCTCTCTCTCTCTCTCTCTCTCTCTCTCTCTCTCTCTCTCTCTCTCTCTCTCTCTCTCTCTCTCTCTCTCTCTCTCTCTCTCACACAGACTGACAACGAATTATATTGTTGTACAGCTTTATTATAATTACAGACACTGAATACAATATTTCAAATGAACACGGCCGACTGATTGCTTTGTTGTTAGGTTAGTTGTTTGCTTGGTTGATTTTTTTGATTGTTTTATTTTTCATTTTTTTTATTTATTTATTTTTGTTAGTTGGTTGTTTGATCTTTTGGTTGGTTTATTCTGTAATTGGTTGGTAGGTCTATCGGCTGGTCGGTTGGTGGCTCTAGTGTTTGATATGTTCGGTCTGGTGGTTGGGTGGTTGGTTGAACGGTTTGCTTTGAAGTTTAACGCGCTAGCCAATATTGTTGTACCTACTAGTATCTCGAGGCGAGGCGATAATCTCTACGGAAGTAGAGGAAATGGACCTATCCTGATTTTTTAAAAACCCTGACTCACATACGACGAGTGAATTCAGGTCAAGACTTTCACAGCAGTGGTTTGTACTTACAAGTAAACGAGTTGTACTTTTATATGTTTATTACTTTAAATCGAGAAAAAAATGTCAATTTGAACCTAAATTTGGGTTCTTTGAAGAGACCGTTATTAAATTTAAAATTTAAGAAGTGTGTTTTGTTAAGAGGTCAGAGGTTCCACTCCTGAGGCCCCAATTTTAGTCCAATCTTCACCAAACTTGCTGATAATAATCCTCTCGACAACAGCTAGGCCAAATTCGTATATGGGTCATGTTGAGTCAATATGTAGGTCACTAGGTCAAATTACAGAAAAAACCTTTTAAACACTCCTGAGACCCTTAGTTTTGTCCAATCTTCATCACACTTGCTCAGAATGATCCTCTTGACAAAAGCTAGCTCAACTTTGTATATGGGTCAATAAATAGGTAATAAGGTCAAATTATAGAAAAACGTTTTAACACTACCGAGGCCCTAATGTTATTGCAATCTTCATCAAATCTACTCAAAATGATTGTCTTGACAAACGCTAGCTAAAGCTCGTATATGGGTCATGTTGGGTTAATAATTAGATTACTAGGTCGATTTATAGAAAAATGTTATTAACACTCTTCTGACCCCAATTTTAACCCAGTCTCCATCAAACTTGCTGAGAATAATCCATTTAACCAATGCTATATCACTTTTTTATATGGGTATTGTTTGGTCAATAAGTAGCTCACTAGGTCAAATTATAGAAGATTTTAGTCTAATCTTCATCTTACTCAGAATGATCCTGTTGACAAAATCTAGCTTAAGTCCATTTATTGGTCATGTTTGGGTAAGTAGGCCGGTAGAAAAACATGTTTTCACTATTGAGATCCAAATTTATGTCCAATTATCATCAAACTTGCTAATAATGATTTTCTTGACAAAAGCTTGCTCAAGTACATATATGGGTCATGTTGGGTCAATAAGAAGGTAACTTTATCTAACTTGCTCAAAATGATTTTTTGAAAAAGCTAGCTGAAGTTCATATTTGGGCCATGTTGGGTCAGTTAGTATGTCACTAGGTTAATTATAGGAAAACCACTTTTACATCCTTAAAGCCTTAATTCTTTTAAATCTTCTTAAAAGTTTCCAAGAATGATTTTCTTGACAAACAAATTCTTTACACAGTTTGTATATTGGCCATGTTAGGTCAGTAGGTAGGTCACAATGTCAAATTATAGAAAACCTTGTTAGCTGCCTGTGCACAAAGTCCTCAAGTGAGCTATTGTTATCCGTATTTATTCACCATGCATCAACATTACATTGTTAACACTTTAGATGCCACTGTTTTAGTTCAATTTTTATCAAACTTCCCTTAATGATCTTCATGACAAAACTATCATAGATAAACCTTGTTACCACTGTAAAAACTACAATGTACTTTCATATGTCTCTGAACTTGCTCAAAATGACCCTATTTGACAAGCTATATCAATTTCATACATTGATCATGTCAGGCTAATAAGTATTTATCAAGGTTAGATAATAAAAACCTTGTTTACAATCAGAGAAGCAACAATATCAGAACTATTAGTTCCTCATTCAAAACAATTCCTTTGGTAAAACTACCTCACGTTTGAATAATGTTCATGATATTGTATTATTTAACAACATTTTTTAAATTTTAGAAAACAATCAAACTTTCATTTCTGAAAGGAAATATCAAAGGGGCATAGTTTTGTTAATACACACAAATATTTTCCTATGACTCGATTATACTAAATGTTCCAAAACCGACACCTACTGAAGTTATTTTTACTTGTATTTAAATATCCTACGTATATAATCGAGTATGTGTTTATATTTAACTGTTACCGCCTTTGTTCCGATTTATTGTTTTAATCTAACACCTTGGGAATAGTTACAACCTTACATACCCATTGGAGTCAATGTGATAAACGAGACCACCTAAGGTTAATACAGTATCAAAACACGTTTAGATGTTACAGCAACTGGAATAAGAGTACGATTTCGAAGTTCTAAACATTGATTATCCAGATCGATTTCAGATACTAATCTGAACTGACTCACTTTCTTTAACGGGTCTTCAGTGGTCAATAGGTCTCAACTGTTGACTCTCTCTCCTAGGTCTAGTGTCACTGGAAAAGTTCAATTCCTTTATCATATGTTTTGGTGGTTCTATCCAAATTTCTTCAACTATTAAGAATTGACTGTATAGATAAGTTACATGATAGTCCATCCACGAATGATAATGTTATTTCGTAATTCAGACATTTAAAATATATACAAAGTCGTCATTTACCAAATATCTGATGTCTAATAAAACTTTTGAAACATATCTATTAGGATATTATTGGAGACTTGCACCAAGTCACACTAATATGCGATAAGTTTTCATTATGCCGTTCAATTTAAACAAATTGTGCAAGGTGTTCAATAATAAAGATGATAAATAAAAGATTTTATTAAACTTCTTTAAAAAATATAAATATTTGATTCGGTTATAGCTGTTTGTTAATTTGTACTTAAACATAATTAAATCACAACCATCTTGCCGACGGGAGTTAATCCATAACAAAATGAGTTAATTTTTTTTTCATTATCACACTGGTAACCCGAACAATGTCGAACCCTGAAAATTATCACAATCCGTCACTGATATATTCCGGAAATTAGTTTCGCCTCATGCTGTCAACAGACGATAATGATGTTTGTGGAAGCGTTATTTCGTTTTGTTGTTTCAGATTTTTTTCACTTTTTCGTTGAAATAAAAGTTAGTAAAGGAAGTCAGTATAATAAAACTCATGATGATCTTTGTTTTTTATTTTTTTTTATTTTTTTTTTTTTTATTTTCTTTTTTTTTTTTTTTTTTTTTTGTGAATAACTAACCTAAAATGACTCTTAAAACTGAATTTGTATAATAAGCTTGATTGAAATCAGGTCAAGAAACTCTCGTCCTTTAATGCTAGTCGTCTCTATGGCTTGACAACTAGCATATAAGTATTTTAAGGGGTTGGTTCAAACACCGAAAGGTGGATAAAAAGCTATATCTACCCATTAAAGGGAACGAATTTAAATAGTTTTATCATATTTCATCAAACTGTTGCCATGTGTTACAAATCATGGTGGAGAATAATAATTATAAGAAAAAGAAACCAATTAAGTTGACTCAACTGGGTAATTTAAAAAGAACACTAACTAAAATGTCAATTATTAAATAAAACAACATTGAGTATTTTTATTATACATCCACACAGAACAATCTACAATTCAAATAACTTTAATTATACACTTAAATAATGAACTATGTAATCACCAAGATACACTCTGCTCAGTGTAATTCCTAATCTAATAATGCATAGTGTAATTCCCTAATCTAATAAAGCAACTGTAACATACATGTAATATCTTTGGAAATTTTAAACCTGCCAACAATATATACATTTTCAATTTTAAATCTGGTTTGTATATTTTTCCGATTGACTTTCTTCAAAAGTGATCTTATACAAAAG
Source organism: Tegillarca granosa (assembly GCA_029721355.1). NCBI lineage: Eukaryota > Metazoa > Mollusca > Bivalvia > Arcoida > Arcidae > Tegillarca > Tegillarca granosa. The sequence goes on from CM056598.1 coordinate 6,159,301, forward strand.
ATTCTTTAAAAAAATAAATGAAATCGATGATACAGGTGTGCGTTTTAAAAGAGGAAAAGCATGTTATTGAATGTATTCAATGACGCATAACGAACTTTACCCTTTGCAAGTCCATATGATACGATTTGAACTTTTGACATTTTCACCATGATAAATTGCATTCAAGAAAGAAAATCATACTGACACACAAACAATGTTTGCTGCATCAATTAAGATATTCTTCGACACATAAAAATAAAAGTTTGGATAAGCTTTTGACATTTGGAAAGTTTTTTATTTCATATTTCGAAATTCCGTACCCCAAATGGACAGCAAAAGATAACATATTTATTGTTAAACAGTTTTGTCTAATGTGCTTAGAACATAACATTTAGAAAATAAATGAAGGTATAAAATATCATTCTCGATTGTCACGTAAAATGAATTAAATGATCAAAGTTTGAAACAAAACAGATAAAAGTCTACATATGCCCCTTTAAAGCTTCCACTTGAATAATCCGGAAATTATGATCACACTGCATCACGTGGTTTCTTCTTCATGTTTAACAAAGTTACTTGTCATTGACATATCATTTGAACCCAATTCCTTACGACGATTCAAGAAAAATAATATACCAGCTCCAAGGCCAAGTCCTATAATCAACATTGCTATTGCCAGACCCGCCATTGAACCTGCAAGTAGAAAGTGTTATCTTCCTATATTCTTAATGCTATCTGTGAGTCTTTGATGGACAGATTACAACCTACATGTTATGTAGATTTGAGACAGTTAAACGCGCCAATGTGTTCAGTAAGGATTTTCATTGATATTGGATGTTTAATCTATAGATCCATGAATATAACTATTTGTAACTAGTAAATGCTCATAAATAGTAATAAAAGTAGGAAATTTACCAGAATCGTTCTTAAACATTTTATATATTCTATTTGATACGAGATGTAAATATATGTCGACCACTTTAAAATCAAAGCAAAATCTGATGTTTTAATATGAAATGTATATGTATAGTTGATATTAATTGCTATATCTATAATATATATTGACTGATTATACTTTTCTACGTACTACAATTGATTTTTACATTGAACCATATGCTGTTTTTCCACTTTTTAAAATAGTGTGTGTGTGTGTGTGTGTGTGTGTGTGTGTGTGTTTTAATACCTCCACTATAACCAGAACCGTTATTATTTGTCTGTGCTTGTGGTGATTGATGACCATTACTGAATCTGCTGCCTTTAGGAAAATATCTTCCTGTTGACAAATAAACAGATACAATTGATGGTTAATAGATATAAAATTTTCGGTTTATAGTAATCGTATCAACTGTATTAATGGTTATTGTCGTTTCATTTTTATAATTTAAATGAAAAATATTGGAAAAGTCACATCGGCAGACATATACTGGCACATTGATTTAGATGGAAAATTCAAAATAAATATTACGTACTATATACATGTTACACCTACAAACTGGCAGTAAGTTGGTATATGTAGATATTTTAAAGAAAGACTTACAATGCCAACTAGTAGACGTTCATTTTGAATATATTGGTTTTTATTGAAAAAAAAAGCCAGCTTTGGCTAAAAATAGTACTTAGTCATAGCCTAAATCAACAAGAACAGAAAATAAATCAATAGTAAAAATAAGACAATATAACGGAACATAGAGGGAAGCGACTGTAAAACTCTCATTTATAGACGGATCCTTGATGGCCGAGAGGACAAGTGCGATTATGAATTACGGTATCTATTCGCCTTGATTCGAATTCCACACATTCTTAGACTTAAAAAGTTCGTTAGTTTGCTTGTGGTTTTATCCGGGAACTCCGATTTCCTTAACCAATCTATAACTAACCACATCGATATAAGTGAAAGAATTTGACTGGAGGTAAAATATCATTATTCAGCTCTACTGTATTATGGGCGGATATAGAACGTAATCTCAAAACGATTTCTGATTGAGTGTGGAGGTTAGGGCAAATGAGTTGTTTTAAAAATAACGTGTGGATAATATCTTACACTCTATAATTGTAATATACATGTAGAAGATTACTTACTTAGGAATACACTACATGATTGACTTGCAGCTATATTTTTTCCTTTCACGGCAACATCAGCCATAATCAAACATGTTCCAGTTGATCCACAATAAGCAAAGTTTTGACACAAAAATTCTTCATTTTCTACACATAATTTAGCACAAGCATCTCTGGAAACATTCACAAAGTTTAGTGTTCGACCAGAAGATGACGTCATTCCTCTCAACTCTTGGAAGTCGTCAATGTAATTTCCTACAATTAAAATAATAATGTGAAGAAAAAGTAATCCGATGGCTTGTATTGTCGCATTTAATAAAAAAAAAAACCGATTTATAAAGCACACTGGTTTACATCAAGATCAACACATATAACCCAAAACATTTCGCTGTGTCGTCCTTTGGATTCTTTCAACTGCCAAATAAACTGATAGTTTTGATATAAAGTAAACAATTCTTAACAGGGATAAAAAGCATCATTTCTTTAATCCAGCCATCTGTTTCTTTGATGAAAAAGTAATCCCAATATTATTGATTTTAAGTCCAACATGTTGGCGCGTTTTTTACTGTTACTACTCTGGTGACATAAGGTAATTTTTAAAGAAATTGTTACAACAAAAAAGCAAATATCGAAACGCTTTCAAGAGCCAAATGTTGTTTGAAAGTACATTTGTTCTACCGCTATCAAAATGGGATTTCTATTTTACAAAGCAAATTGAACCTTATCTTCGCAAAAGTTTTAATTTTATATATAAACTAGTAATTATTGAATATTTGATTAGTATAAACACACAGAATAAAACACAATAAATATCAATAAAATTTAAAATTGCTTACTTGAGTAGAAGCTACAAACTGGGCTTGTAGAGATTGCAGTTGTTGGTATATCGAGTTGATGTTTTTTAAGTAATCGACAGGACTTTGTGTTACTGCAGTATTCAAATGATTTGCACGTCGAATTAGCCGAATTACACGCCTTAGCACACAAGTTAGCTGTATTAATGTTTGGTATAGTTTGATCCGCTTGCAATAGAAGTGTTTTTCCTGGTGATTGGCTGTAGCTATCAAGGTAGTTTCCTACAGAAATATTGAAAGTATAAAATATAGGCAGGAACTAATATTTCAGATTTACAACTAATGTATTTAGTAACAACAAAAATCAAATAACTATACTGTTTCAGCAAGTGTCACCGATTTTCACACACAAAGCCATGGTTTTCGTGATTTTGCTTTGTGTTTTAAAATTGGCTAATTTGTACAGTGATTATATATTGTGTACCGCTTACGAATTGCAGTACATCTCGCCGCCTAGATTTCTTACGTACTTGAATACATGTCACAGGAAGTCGAGGGTTTGATAAGTTTTGGTTGTTCGTCAGGATGAAGGCCACTCATTAAACAAAAACCACTTCTGTAGCAATAGTCAAATGACTTGCAATCAAATGTTGTTTCTCTCATACAAGTTCTGGCACAATCATCAATAGATATCCCTGGTATGGCCGCATCACCTCGTTGGTAGGCAACATTATTTTCAGTCTTCTTAAAATGCGAGAGTAGAATACCTTAAAAAATAAAAGAGATTGTTACTGACAAAGCATGTATTTGGCAATAGCCAAAGTTACCAAGAACAACGCACAAAGCAAGATAATCATAAACAAAGACTAATTTATAATACCAGACGAACTAGGGTAGATATGAAGTAGATACTGTTGCATTGAAAGGCGGTCCAGTCTTCACTTGTTTTTCTAAACGCTGTTAGATACATACACAAAGTTTGATAAAACAAAATCCATCTATAATATTGTATAAGTTAAATGTATGAAGCTGGCATTAATGCTTACAAAAATCTAAAATTATAGTCCGTTTTATTTATTTATTTATTTATTTATTTATTTATTTATTTATTTATTTATTTAATAATTTTGCATGTTTAAAGTCAATGATTTTATATGTAGTGTAAATATTTATTGTTTAATGTTGTGTTTTTATTGAATGTATATTCTGTTAGCTTTTATTAATTTCTTTTAGTTAAACCATACTTTTTTATCATTTGAACAATTCACTGCTACAACTTTAAACATTTTTTTCAAAATGTTCCCAACATTATACAGAAAACACAAGCAACATTTTGTAAAAACTTCTCCGATTTAGATGCTTTATTTTTTTTTAGGTCAAACCCTAAAACGACTTAGTCACTCTTGTAAAATAAGTTTCTTTTATTTTTCTTATAATCCTCCGAAATTCTAAAAATAAAGAGTAAATTAGATAATGATCTCATTTAGTATTAAATACTCATAAAAGAGAAAAATTGAATTTCAGGTTAACTTACTCTATAAAATTGACACCTATGTGTGACTGAAAACACAAAAACGATTAAATAGTTTTGATTTTAATTTCTATTTTAAGAATAACTTAGACAGTCCATTAATATGCTGTGGATGTATACAGTATGACAACTAAAGTCGCAAAAAAATGCGTTCCAATGTCACTTCTGTCAAATTTCGATACAATGTCCTATTGATACGATTGATCATTTTCCGTAAGCACAGCAATACAACCAATGTCGTATTTTTATGTTTCCTCTAATGGATTGCATATGTATGAAAATTTCTTAACTAATTCAAGTATAAAAATACTAACTTGTAGGCGCTGATCCTGGTCGCAGTATTTGTGTTGATATTGTTGTAGCATTGTATTTATATGTCTGAAACAGAAAATGAAAATTTCAGTTTTTCTTTTTTTAAAGATACATCTAAAGCGGTTTCACAAATATTTCTAAAATAATTGCTGTTATACTTGAAATTATTATTCGAAAAAGAAGATGCCAAATGAATTTTTTATGAAATGTTTCAAAGTATTCATGCTTTAAATTATTCATGCTTTGCATTGTAAAACACAGTTGGAAGATAAAATGATCTTGTGATTCTGAATATTTTGAAAACCCAAAGCTTATAATGAATGCAGACAACCAGTGGACTAAAAAAAGCACCATTTGGCATACCTGTAAAAATTTTTATCTTATAAAGGTTGTCTAAAACACATTGTTTGAAGCTAACTCGTACACCAGAGTAAGGTAATGTCTATTTAGAAATTCATACAGGAAACTAAAATGCAGAATGTTTCATTAAAGGTATTTTTTTATTATTATTATTACTCACTTTTCCACTTGGCAAAAACAAGTTAATGGTAAATAGTCCCTTAGCTACTATATCCTTCAGTTTTAACATAGCATCGGCAATAGTTGGCTGCACATTGTCAGTGCTGTTTACCGTTCCTTGTTACAAAAAGATAAAACATTGAACATTTAAAAGTAAATTTTAATACTACAACTAAAATGTACAATGTATTAATAAAACAATTGTCTATTAAAATAAAACGTGCATTAAAATAGGAAGATAACAAAAGAACATTGCCAACATGTTTTGTTTTCAAGTAAACCGTTCATTTTACTGTTAAAGGTTTTAAACTCCGTACACCAATAGTTCTAACCGCATAACGAGCCAAAGACAAAAGACATACTTAAAGTAAACCCTTTCCTTTCTACTCGCTAATTAACAGTTTATTTTACAGTGTGTATAACTTTTTTGCAAAACGTTAATTTTTCCTAGAAAGCTGGCATTCCCCTCTTATAAGTGTGATTGATACAACACACATCTGCCAGTATAAGAAACAATTGGTCATAGATTAAAATCAATGGCTATTGAATTTGACCTAATCGTAGACATTATATTCCATGAGTAATGATTTCTTTCTTGAGATTTGATTTAATTATAATTATGTTTTTCAGTTATATTTGTCACTAACACAATATTAGCAACTAGCAACTCTTAGACGTGACAAACTTACTTGAATAATGAGAACATGTTTTGCTGTCTGATAATTTTGTTCCATCTTCAATATGCTCTGAACTCAACTGGCAACTAGTTTGGCCTGGACAATAATCAAATCCTTCGCAATGGAAATTTGTCTCAGCCCGGCACAACAGCGCACATGCATTTGGAGAATTTATATTTTGGAATGTGGCTGTACTTTTATGTGGACTCTGCTTTCCGGGAATTAACGTAAAATCGTCTAAAATAAAACAGAACAGATTATAATTATAATTTTCTTAAATTCCATCAATGAAAACCAGAATTAAAACTATAATATATAACAACAGTTAAATTTTGATGTGCCACATGTACACATTTCGGAAATTCATTCCTCATCATTGACACTAATACCGAAAAGTTTGATAGATAAAAACATATAATCTGCTTTTATAGTTTAGAAAAATTGTTAGATTCAGACAGTTGTTGCTGGAAAGTTTCTACTTCACAATGACAAAAATCCACTACACTACACGCAAAGTAAAATAAAAATAACTGAAAACAAATGACACAAAAAGATATGAGAAAGAAACAACTGAATCATATCTAGAACAATGATGAACCGAGAATAAAAATACCGTATAATATAAATGTGACGTGGTTGTTATGTTAAAAATCATTTTAAAAAACTAAACAATAGCGGTAGCAATTAAAACAAGAGGCCCAAGATGGCCCTAATTTGCTCACCTGAGTTTAAATGTAACTGGTATGTCTTGATAATACCTGGTAATTCATAACATGTTGCCTCAATAGAAGTGGTTTCAAATAACCTAATTTTTATTGTTTTGGTTTTTAGCTATATAGGTCACTGTGACCTACTTTTAGTAGCCAAAGCTACCAGAAACACAAATAAGAATGGCAATGGTCTGAAGGTCTATTGACTAATATGAATGAAATGTGACCAGTAGTGTCTGAGAAGAAGTATTTTGATGGATGTATGGATGGATGGCAGAGTTCCTATCCATAACAAAAGCTCACATGAGCAATTTTCAGATCCGGATTAAAGACTTTACAGATTTGACACATTAATTCAAATATTTCAAAAATAAAAAGGTAAAATTCAACAGCAAATTATTTTTTAAAAAATTGTTCAATTAATTTAAATAATGTCACATAACAATGATTTTGTAAAACAAAAAAAAAAAAAAAAAAAAAAAAAAAAAAAAAAAAAAAAAAAAAATTCAAGGTTTTTGCTAAATCTTCATATCAGTAACACATGTATTTCAAAAATAATAGTTCACTAAAAAACTAAAAATTCATAACATCTCTTCCATGCACCATTGCATTGTAAGTCATAAAGTTCAGAATTTAAAAAAAGTAGCCTCAGTGGGATTTCAACCCTCGACCCTTGGGTTGCTAGAATTGAAAAAGAAAAAGGTAGAAAAAAGCGACTTGTATTTTACAGAATTTCATGGAAATTGTTAAACATATGTTTCTTCACATAAGAAAATGATGTTTGGAAAAGAGTTCACCTAAATTTATTAATATTGTAATTTTGGTAAAAAGTACATTTGTGTACTATTTACAATGTATAAAAAATAAATGCAAAAACACGTAACCTAATTTTTCACAAAATTGTTGGAATTCACAAACTTGGTTTATAAAATGCTTTAGATGCCAAATATCAAATCAGATTTTATCTCAGTGAAGTGATTTTGGAGAAAAATTTTTTTTTAGGTTTTCAACTATTTAGGTCAATGTAGCTATGGCAACCTAAGAAGTAAAAATTCAAAAATTTCTTCCATGCACCATTGTAAGTCATAAAAATTCAGAAAATAAAAAAAAAGAGAAAAAAATGTGGCTCCACTGGGATTTGAACCCTCGACCCTTGGGTTGCAGTATCACATGTATTTCAAAAAAAAAAATTACACTAAAAATTCATAAAATCTCTTCCATGCACCATTGTAAGTCAAAATATTCAGAAAATAACAAAAAAATTAAAAAATTACAGAATTTCATGAAAATTGTCAAACATATGTTTCTTCACACAAGAAAATGATATTTGGGAAAAGAGTTCACCTAAATTTATTCATTATTGGAATTTTTTTTTAAAAAAAAAAAAAGTACTATTTACAAAATACAAAAAATAAACGCAAAAACGCGTAACCTAATTTTTCACAAAAATTATTGAAATTCACAAACTTGGTAAATAAGACGCCGTAGATGCCAAATATCAAATCAGATTTTATCTCAGTGAAGTGGTTTTGGAGAAGAAGATTTTTTTAAGTTTTTAACTATGTAGGTCATTGTGACCTACATTTGGTAGCTATGGCAACCAAAAACACAAATCTGAAAGGCAATGTTCTATAGATGCTTTTGACCAAGGTCAAAATGTGACCAGAGGTTTCTGAGAAGAAGTCGTTTGAAGCAATTTTTGACGGACGGACGGACGGACGACGACGACGGAGGGTCTGCCTCTATTGATACCAATAGCTCACATGAGCACTTTGTGTTCAGGTGAGCTAAAAAATGTATGCTTTATCAAATGTAAACTGAATACCTATAAAAGGCGCCTGTTCTGTTAAAGTTGTTAAAATTGTCACTCCACGGGAAGAGGTTGACAATTCTGTACGCTGAAAACGAAGTGGTGAAACACCTGTGGCTTGAGCTAATAAAAGTTGCACTTGTTTTAGAAAAGTAGCACTACCGCTGGCAAATTCTGCAGTATATGGACCTACATGAAGAAAAATTAACAACAGTTATTATTTTGCACAGAATAAATCTAAATTACTACTTATAAATTCTTTTATATCCAACATGAATATATCAATTAAGACTTGTTTTGAAAAAGAAAAAAATATAGAAAACAAACATTAGATTTACATGCTGTCCGTTTCTCAGTTTATCTGCATTTCTAAATTACACTGATGGACGTGTTGATGTTATTGCAATTACTGTTGGTTATCTTTGCTGAAATGGTTCTCTCGTGTTTAAAAAATTAAAGAATTTCAATACTACTTGTTAATGCTTTAGAAGATATTTTTGGTGGATTTTAATACTGTTAAAATTTGAAAATAATGTCTAATGAATGCTATACCTGAAAACCAGATAGCTAGATGTTGTTTCTGATCATCTGTAAAACATTGTGTAACATCAAAATTTGATAAATCTGGATGTATCTCACTAAAGTCAAAGAAGTTGTAAGTAAAATACAAACCAACCTGAAAAAGAAACTTCTACAATGAATAATATTGTAGAAAAACAACTAAACAAATAACGATATGACCTTCTTTTGTTAACATAAATCTAAACATATAAAAATTATTCATGACTAGTAAAATTTATTTAGTTAAACTTGGTGTTGATGAGGAAAGATAAAATAAATGTCATAAAATGCAGTAAATGAATGCAATTTATTTGCTTGTGGAACTGCAGTGATACACAAAGGTTGAATGTCACACCATGTCAACCAATATCTTGCAATTAAAATTGCATGATGTAAAGATGAGGTAAAACTGATAAAAGTTTCCTGGAAAAAAAAGAGTTAATATGACAATACAGTTGATGCATGTTGCAAAAAGAACATTATATAAATCTAAAAACTGTTTGAATTGAAGGAACAGAATTATGTAAAAAAATTTCTATAGTAAAAAAAACAACAATGTATCAGAAGAATTGCTTAATTTAAAAAAATGTTGATATGAGAAGGAATTGAGCAAGAGAATATAAAACAACAATTGAATTGAAATGAATTTTGAAAAGGCATCGTGTCATGTAAACGAATATAGTGGTTCGTGTCCAAATCACAATCCTAAAGCAAAGAAAACATTGGCTAATTCGGGTAAAAATTGAACTTTCATCAGAAAAGTAAGTCTCGAAGAGTTACATCAACCAAGTGATGATTCGAGAAAGAAACATGAAACTATTGTATTGAAATTGTGAAATTAGTTAATAAATTCAAATAGCAGTAATCCGAAATATACAACTAAAATTATTTTTTAAACAATTTATTGAATATTATATATCATATAACTGCTTCCTATGCCTCATTACAATCAACTTACCTCAGTAGATGACGCGTCCATTCTAATCGGTTGCCTGTTAACCATTGTCTTTGATGTATCGGGTGTTTGTGCCCAAGAGTCCTAAAATGCATGTGCTATACATACAAGTCATATATGAAAAAGCATAATACTATTTTGAAACAATTTGATAAATTAACATTTCTAGAATTTATGAAAAAAATATTTTTCAGTTGTTGAAAAACAAGTAAAGACGGTTTTGATAGTATGCCTTAATGAGAGTTCATATCTGTTATGTTATGTATATCTTGCCTGTACAATATAAAAATTAATTATCCAATGGTTGGTTGAATGTTGTTTTACACCACATCAGCGAAATTTTAGCTATTCGTGATAATTAATCTCAAGGATTAATTTTTATACTGGTTTATATGGCGCGTGTGAAAACATTTCGGATCTGCATTGTTCTAGTTCGCACATATGGCTGGTATTAGAGTGCAAGATCTCTCGCTCGAAACATCGCAAATAAAAAAGCAGACCACTGAGTCACATTTACTGGTACCGCGCTAAGTAGTAAAGGCCAACGGCAAAAAAAAACCTTTTTCACTTGCCGTCGACCGGGATTAAACCCATAGCGACAGGACTTACTGGGCTTTACGGCAGGCTAACGCATTGCTCTCGGCCACCGCGACTTGTTGACTTATCTATTGGTTAGATGGTGTACCAGCTACTCGTCATTGCTCTCTCTCTCTCTCTCTCTCTCTCTCTCTCTCTCTCTCTCTCTCTCTCTCTCTGAAACGAATCACGATAAATTTTGTTAATATTTTATTGCTATCATGTTGTAAATATAGCTTTAGAACAACACGACATCGACGTCTTGTACTGCCAACACATTTTTAAATGAGTTAACTTACGGAAAGAAAGAAAAATTGCAGTATACTGGTGAAGGGTTTTGCAACTCCGTTGACATGGAAACTAGTAGTTGTAGTTTCGTAAACGTCGCATAACATGCCTCGTATGGTTCTCTAGAAAACAACGATAATGCTTAAACATTTTAAAATGGTATATACACTAACAACAATATATAATAAAAATAACATTTTGTTAAAACACTTGCATTCAGATTTTTCAAAATGATTATGTTTTGTTTAAAAGGCACTGGTTTTAAACTGCTTCACAAAAAAACTTGATTCTAAATTCTAAATAATTGTATTTTGGACAAAAACTATGCAGTTTAGTTTTTTCCAGAGTTTCCCTCGGATAAAGAAATACTACATGCGTTGTCATAATGAGATGACGTTACAAATCATTATGATCGTAAATCATATGTAATCAACCCAAAATGAATCTCCTCAGAATTTTAACAGAAAGAGATGAAATATAAAAAATATTTTAAGTCCAGAACTAACTAAAAATCATTTAGCTCGGATTTAGATTTCTTTATCTCAGCTTTGAGATGAAATAGATTCTAAGAGTTCCAATGGCAAGAAAACTAAGACGGAAATAGGTCTTTTGCTACGTTTTTGCAGTATAAAATTCGAAAGTGATTCATCCGAGATATTCACTTACCTGACCGGCATATCTGTATGTCGAATTCAAATTAAATAACTCCAGAGGGTTTTTCATTTTAATTACATATGCACCATTCTTTAAAGCAGCATTTTTATCAAGTTCAGCATCAAAAGAGTTTGCATTTATAGTGTTGATTGTACAGTTTCCCAATGTATTATCGATATTGTATGCCAATCCTGTATTATAATTACAATTGCATCTTAATAGATATGCCCATGTGTCAATTTTATAATCAACCTTCTTCATTAAAAAATTACTTTGTATTTCATACTTGTTTTTATCTGTTGGATGAATTTTAAAAAAGCCAAAATAGGCCAAACCCTTAATTATCTAGAATGAATTCTAAATACAAGTAGTGTTTCAATCTCGAGTTTAAATATTACAGATATATGTGTAGTTAGTTGACGTACATAGGTGGCGATTATAGCCTTACAAACTGTGGAACAAAACATTCAGCAAAAAATGTAATATGAGTTGCCATATTGCTTTTTTGACTACGCTGAGCGAATACAAAACAATCATGGTCTTGACAAAGATTTCAAGCTCAAATTGAAAGTTAAAGATGTTTATCAGCTTCTCTAACTACAAGATTTAAAACATCATTGGATTTTTACAATCGTTAGGATTGTTAACAACAAATTTTTTCATAAATGTTAAAAAACAATGACACTGCTAACAACATAAATATGTAAAACAATACTTGTCTTATTAACGCAGATAGTAACATTAAACACGTACCTGTGTTGAAATCATGTACAATAGTAAATGGATCTTGAGAATAGAAAGGTGCGCTAGGCATCGCCATGTCGTATCGTACCAGTTTATAATCTTGATCATACCATATCTAAAAATAGTAAACACATTTTCAAAAATCAAAAACAAAAATATCTAGCGATCGTATTTTCCGAATATCTTACTCTTTAATTTGTGTTAAATATTTGCAATGAATTTATACTATATTAACAAATTACAACCAGAATCTAAGGGTTGTAAACATATCGGTACCGTTATTTTGAGTAATTTACTCCGACTCCTAGAAGTACGAAACTTCAAGCCATATTTGACAATCACGATTTAAATCTTTTTTGTATCCATCAACCTTTTTTGCCCCTAGTGTTACTGATAAGTAATTACTTTCCGAAATGTGCCAATATGACACGACAAAATTTAACAGATATTTTGTTATAACAATAAAAATTATTAGCCTTCGAGAAGTCAAAAAGATTTATTTAAACCTCTATAAAATTCACTTCACCCCTCATCATCACTTAATTTCATGTTTCTGTGGTTTTATAATTATTTAAAAAATATCTGTTTGTCTCAATGTTATAACCAAAGATTTTACAAAAATCAATCAATCATTCAATTATACTTTTAGATTACAAAAACAAAAAACAATTCTTTTACCTTAACGAAAGATACTGATTGAAACAATAAATAATGGAACCAAACTATCAAATAAAATTTGAATTTACTCACATCAGCATCATATGCAGCAACAGCTGATGGCACGACGATCTCTAGATGATAAGAAAATTGTCCAGTAAGAGAAGGAACAGGTGTTTTTACCAACCAGCCTGTAAAACACAATTAAATTAGTATTTTAAACCTTCAAATTTAGGATCAAGATGTGGACATAAACATTAAAAAATACACAAAGTCATATTAAGTATCCAACTACAAATCATTGTGTTGTTATTCTACTTTAACTGTGTTTTTATTTCTTTATTGGTCACATTTTATATTCCTACAGAATGTAGTGAAATTAGGTTGATTAATATAATTTTGGAACTTTGAATCATTAATTTTCAACTGTTTGGCTTGTGTTTTTTATCTATCAAACTTTCGGCCCCTAGTGTCACTGATAAGGAATGAATTTCCGAAATGTGCACATCTGGCACATGAAAATTTAACTGGTTTTCGTGTTAAATATTTAGTTGACATCACAAAACGCAATAAAATTTTGCAAACGCGAATTCAATGAGCAATTCACATTGTTTATACTTACCGAAAATAATCTGAATATCAACAGCATAGTAATCAATCGTCTGAAACAAAAAAAAGGGATATCGCTCAGGACAATATCACACACATTTGAATTTATAGGTCTTAAGCTTTCGGTAACTCATATTTAACTTTTTATCAATAAACCAATTTTTAAAATTTGTTTTTCTTTGAAAATAAAAAGTTATTCGATGCGTGTGTAACCAAGATTGAAATGGCAAACAATCAAACAATTTTTTTTAAAATTATTAATATAGATAACAGCGACAATATATGAAAGCATCGTTTTTAATTGTTTTCGTTTACTGTGCACTAAATTATTGGTTGTTTAGACAAACAATTATATGGATCAAACCAGGATATTCTTTCTTTACTTACAGTGCTGTCGTCTTCGAATACCTGTACGTGAAACTGTTTTGCAAATATTTTCTGTTTAAGAGTATTGTAGGCTTCCTGTACTCCTTTCTCCTGTACAGCTGGTCCATTAACAACTCCTACAAGTATGAAATTGGTAAATTATGAAAATAATGCATAAATTATGAAAAAACAACAACAGCGTTCTATGAATATAGAAATGAACGCAAATAACAATTAATTATGTCTTAAAATCCACGACTTTATGATTGGAACTGTCATGTGCTACTTTTGAATTGTATTATTTCATAAAAAATTCAAAAGTAGCACATGACAGAACTAACATTCTATAATGTGCTGAATGTGTGTTAAAAGTATAACAAATATTTAAACAAAAACCAAATTCAACATGTAGTTAGTTATGTTTAAACACAATAAAAAAATGTAGAGTTATAGTTATGACTTTCCTTGGCTGATGTCACAACGACCACCAAATGTAATAAAAAAAACTTTACGACTAGTTTATCTGTAATAATATAACTTTTAATCCGGAATCGTTGCAATCTTATTTTGAATTTCGTAAAGTACAAAGCGGCAATACAAGATATCCAACGAAGTTCCTTTACGGTTCATTCCATATGTTTCTATAAGTAGTAAGCCACCAAATCAACTAAACCGAGGTTACAAAAATTCGTGACAGTCCACGTTGTGATTGTGAAGAAAAAAATATCTGAAAACTGGAACCACTATTTGTTTAGTATTAGGGATAGTGGCAATTATCAATCGTTCGTTTATCGATGGTCTGTCGATGGTAACTCTAATCATTCTCTACATTTTAAATTTTGAAATTTTTCATCAGTTTTATCGCGCGATATGTAAATGAATATTAATGTGATAAAAACACGACTTACTTGTGAAGAGATCACATGTGGTGCTATTTGATACAACTGATCCATCCCCTTTATGATATTGACTAAGTCTACAATTTCCACTGTTTGTCGAGTGCGGACAGAAAGTGAAACTATTGCATACAAAATTTGGATTATTAACACATCGTTGTGCACAGACTTGTGGTGAGGCAATGTTGTCATACTGTAAATCATCCTCTCTAAAGGCAGCTTTTCCGGATAGTAAAGTGAATTGAGCTGCATAAAAATAGTATACAACAAGCAGTTTAAGGGAGACACGTTTAAGACAGATAAAACAATTAGAAACAATTTACCCTCTTTACATATTTTTCTCAGCTATGACCTAAACCTGACAAAGGATCCTTTGTCTAACATTATTACCTCTAGTTCAGCCACAAAGTGGTACTCAAAGGCCTTAACAGAAGGAAAAAAGTCCAGGCATTCTTAAATATGTTTATTATCGTAACTAAAGATTTGCAACACTTACATACAGCAGAGAACCTGTCTAATAGAATAGGTAGCGATATCAGGTCTTGAATCATTTACCGGGTTAAAACTTAAATTCCAAAAAAATAGGAAACAAATCTTAGCCGCAGTACTGATACTGCCCAAAAGAAGAACTGGTAGACGTTACTGATGTCGTAATCCTAAATAACTCCGTATTCCCTATCATTTAATCAACTATTAAACACCACTTACCCGCAGCAGGAGATCTGTCTAATAGAGTCGCTGATAGGTAAACATTTGAATTGTCGTAATCAAGCCTTATATCCTGTACCCGGATGTAAGAAACATTCATAGCCTCAGCAAACAGCATCTGGGTTTTCAACCTTATGTAATCGTCTGTATCCTTCTTGTATTGACCTGCAATGTGACATTGTTATTTTATTGATTAGTGTGTAATTAGAGACAAATGATAAATTTATCGTAAAAGAGGTGTTGTGAATTAGCTAATTGTGACATGATACCTATATTGTCTGATTGATAAGCTTAAACATCAAATATATGAAACAGTAGTCTTAAATAAATCAAATATCATGCAATTTCAAATTCTATGAAATTAATAACTATTTTATTAACATTTATTTCCAAATTTAGGCCGTCAATAATTTAATTTATTGAATATTAATATTTAATTATTTAACCCGTTTTATCCCGGTTTGATAATACATGATAAAACCATACAAATTACCTTCTATTACAATATTGCAAATATTTGTTGCTGCATAAGACATAATTCAATCACTTGTATTGACACAAAACGTTTGCTTTTGTCCCTTAAGTAAACTTCAATAAATTGTATGTATTGTATTTTGCTAAGAAAAAGGGTATATATTTGTGTTAATTACCAAGAAATTTGCTTGAAAAATAAAAAAAAAATAACTTGAAAATTTCAAAGTTAATGGGATACCTGGAAATCTGACTTTAAATTGAAGATTAGCAGCTTCCGAGTAACAAGCGGAGACATCAAATACGGAAAAATCGGGATGTCCGATATCAAAGTCCAAAAAGTTGTATATTATCTTGAAATCAGGCAAGCTTTCACCTGGCTTAAACAAAAAGTCAAATGTATAATAAATTTATTAATTTTCAAATTTTTGGCTTATTTTTTTTTTTTTTTTTTTTTTTTTTTTTTCATCTATCAACTTTTTCGGCCCCTAATGTCACTGATGAGAAATGAAGGTCTAAAATGTGTACATATGTCGCATCAAAATTAAACAGGTATTTTTGTTACATATTTTATTTTATCCAAGATAATCAGAGAAAATCTGTTAATTCTAAAAATAGCACCATCATAAATTTATATATTCAATGCTGATGTGAAAGTAACATCAATTAGACAACGGGAATAGAAACAGTACTTACAAAATTTGCCATTTAAAAAGCGATTAATATGAAAAAGAATGTCATAAAAATTAAACTTGACTTACCGAAAAAACAGTTACTAGTAACATGTAGGGTATATCTGTTGGACTAGTAGACCCATCATCGGGAAATTCTTGGAATGTTTGCTGAAATGAAAATATAACTTATAGGTGAATTAAGTTGGAAGGTTGAAAAATTAAGTTGAATTGAAGACTTTATGGTAACCGCCTACAAAATCATCTCCAAACAAAGCGGGATCTCGGTTGACGAGTGGTCTAAACGCACTTATGAATCACAGTGTTCAAGTTCCGGCATCTCGGTTGACGAGTGGTCTAAACGCACTTATGAATCACAGTGTTCAAGTTCCGGCATCTCGGTTGACGAGTGGTATAAACGCACTTATGAAAGTGTTCAAATTCCAGGATCTCGGTTGATGAGTGGTATAAACGCACTTATGAATCACAGTGTTCAAGTTCCGGGATCTCGATTGACGAGTGGTCTAAACGCACTTATGAATCACAAGTTCCGGGATCTCGGTTGCTGAGCGGTCTACGCGCACTTACGAATCACAGTGGTCAAGTTCACGATCCCTATTGTCGAGTGATCTAAAGCACTTATTTATCACAGTGGTCAAGTTCCGAGATCTCTGGTGGTTGAGTGGTCAAAAGCGCTTACGTATCACAGTGGTCAAGTTCAGGGAATCACAGTGTTCCGGGATCTAAGATGTTGAGAGATCTAAGCGCACTTACGAATCACAATGGTCAAGTTCACGATCCCGGTTGCCGAGTGGTCTTAACGCACTTACGAATCACAGTGGACAAGTTCCGGAATCTCGGTTGCTGAATGGTATAAGCGCACTAATAATATACCGTGGTCAAGTTCATTAAATATATTCACAGCTATTTTTTATAATTTCAAATTTAAGTCATTAAAAAAAATTTACCATTTAGGTAAAAATATTTTTGAAAAGGGAAAATTCCAGTATGATATGAACAAAAGCAGGCAACAAATCGAAAAATAAGACGGTTGTGACACATTTTGACGATTTTGCTAATCACTGTTCTGAAGGTATATATCCAACATATCATGACCTTTAATTAAACATTGTCTTGTTTTATTATATTTTAATGGTGTCAAATTTACAATTTTTTTGCGTCCTGTTTCTTTTTATATTTTCATGGTGACAAATTTACAATTCTGCATTTTATTTTCACATTCTGATACTTACATCTAAAAAGTAGTATTCGAATGATGCTGGAGTCTTTATTCCATTAAACATGTAATCCGTTCTGTAAGAACTAAAAACATCACAAGTAGCCCCTCTTGCTTTACGCTAAAAATAAATAAAAATCTTAAATTTAAATGTAAACATTTGCATAGTTATACAAAGTAAAAACAAAAATAACGAAATTTTGAAATATGTAAATTTTACGCATAATAATTGAAATGTATATCTCATCAACGATGTTATGACCAATATTAAACCTTTAAGCTTTTTACCTTTATTTGAAATATTTTTGGAAGATATTTTAATGCATTTTGAATTTGGCTTATACAAATATAGTATTATATTTCATTGTGTCGGAGTTGGCATCATTCAATGTTTTGTAATACCAATGAAGGACTTACCTTCTTGATCATAGATTAATGGAATAATGTAAAACTTTTTTCAAAGATGCCCATTTTCTAACGTGCGAGCACCTTGTTTTTCGTGACTTGCATTTTCTTTTGTTTCAAATTTAACTATATATGGCATTAATCATAACGTTTCTAAAAGACGGATGCTTTGCGAATTTGGCTATTATCAAAAATATTTAATTCAATTACACAACTTCATTTTTCATATTAGTTGTTAAAAACAGAAAATTTTACCTTTCCGACATAAGCGTACGTATTATCAAGGTAGAAGAACTGAAGTGGATTTTTGAGATGCAATACATTTGTCCCATTGGCTGAGAACGAGCCACTTCCAGCTACAACGTCAAATGAAGAGTTTGATATCGGATAGGCTGAACAGTTTCCGGTAATTTGATCTCTAATATACCTTATACCTGCAAAATCAACGTAAAAGTATTAATAAAAATACCGTTCTTATTGTTTAGAATATTGATATTTGTGAACATGCTTGATTGTTAGTACACCTGACATAAAATAGGGTTATTTTGATATTATATTTTGAGACTATTGGTTGTGGAATTAGTGATGTAGACACGCAACATGATTCTATCTCTATTCGCAGCTTTTATAAAGATGGATATTATTTTGGGTGTATTTTCCGTCAGGGCGTCTGTCCGTGTAGACAAAACCGTAATTGTCCGTCATCGGATCAAATTTTATGTAATATTTTGTTATTTAGGTTGCTAAATACAATATTCAAAACCAAAATTAAATCGACAAAAACACAGTAAGTATTTATAAAAGAAAAACGTGGAAATAGAAGGGGAACAGATACATATAAAAAATATACTATTGGGCCTATAATTGTTTTACATGTAACCAAGGTAACGTCATCCTACCTGTATTGTAGTCGTGTACTTCACTTAATGGGTTAGTACTGTATGTTGGTCCAATGGAATCTCTATTTTTATAGTCAAACCGTACTAAGTTATATGCGCTGTCATACCAAACCTGATGATATAAAGTTCAAGAGTTGTTTATTTATATTTTCATAATATCTTTCAATATTTACAGTCTTTTTGTTTCATTGAAGTATTTGAGAATGATTCTACTGCATAAATCAATGCAGTCAGAATAGGACATATGAAGTGACGTCACCGTTGAAAGTTGGAACAGTTAACTTTAAAGAGGTAATTACAGTTGTTATTTGTTAATTACATGTATATTGTTAATTTTCAGTCAGTTTTGAAATTTGTAAATACTAGTATAAGGAAATACTTCATAACTGCATGCAGTACATTCAAAACGAATGTCATTCCTTAAATAAAACACGCCAAAAAGCAAATAAACACATTTTAAAAAATCAATAAAAATGTTGAACACGTTAAGATACGTTCTATCTAAATGACGGGGATCCTTCTACTCTGACTCAAACATTTAAAAATAACTTATTTATATGTAGAACAACTGATCTATTATTATCGAGAAAGAAAAAATTGTAAATGTTAAACATAGTGGAAAAAAACTAACACTACTTTCCTTTAACACACATGTTGGAATTTCGATTTGTACTTGTTCCTGAACAAAACCATCGTCATTACATGGAATGAAATTCTCTTTATTACTGAAAATGATTGATCTAAAACTTGCTTTCATAAACTTACGTCCGCCATCTGAATTTCATCAAAGGCAGCTGTTATAATTTCTTGACGGTAATGATATTTACTTGGTATCCGTGGTAACTTTCTTGTCTGGACTCTGCCAGGGCAGATAACTCCTGGTGGTGTCTAAAATAAAGTAAATAGCCTTAGCTACAACACTGAAATGTCCTGGAATATTATAACAAACTGAAAGCAACATAGAGGAACAATCGCTAGACAAAAACCAAAAACAACATAGAGGAACAATCGCTAGACAAAAACCAAAAACTGGAAAAAGTGTGTGTGTGTGTGTGTGTGTGTGTGTGTGTGTGTGTGTGTGTGTGTGTGTGTGAGAGAGAAAGAGAGAGAGAGAGAGAGAGAGAGAGATATTACCTCAAATATAGTATCATCAACGATAAGTTCATCGCGAAAATCAACATATTCATAGTAATGTGTAAATGGATATTGTGTTCCATTTTGCCATGTCTGATATCCAGAAGCCACAGCTCTCACCGGTATTTGTGGGGTCTGGATAGCATCTGTCCAATTTCTTACTGCAATACAATTCGAGAATCAATGTTAATATTCATATAGAACTAATATCATAACCATTACACACAAACGTTTGTCTTTAAGACGTGTATTTATATGTGAAATAAATTATATAAATCTATGAGTAAGGTAATGAAATTGTACTTAATTATTTATTTCATGACAAAAACATTAGAAATTATGAAATGACAAATTAGATTATTGTATATTTAACAAACATTTAACACAGTGAACTCAACAATCATGATTATATTTTAAAAAAAAAAAAAAGTACTTAAAAAGAAAATATTTACGTTAACAAACGCGTGCGAATGCTTATGTCAAAATGTGAAGCTGCATCGTACTACAATAATTTAGAAGGCTTTGAATTATATTTTAGTCAACTTTAGTGGTCGCCAAATATAAACATTCCTGTGAATTTTTAAATTACACTATTATCTGCGTCCGATTTTATTTTCTATATTCTGAATACCCCATTTGTTAGAATTTCTTTAATGATAACCGAGACGACGCAAGTAATTACAATCTTTACGTCGCTTAGAAGGTTCATTTTATAGTGAAATAAAAAACATGTGCTTTATTGCACAATTATTGTGTGTGTAATATATTCATGATGTTGATCTCAATCCGGTTTATATATTTTAGTCTCAATATGTCCCGACCGTGTGTACATCCCAGCAAAAGCTTTTATTGTCATTTTTCTTATTTTTCTTACCTGTAAAATAGTAATCAAGTGTAAAAACGGAATTGAGCTGTGTCCAGTTTAAACATGTTTGCCAATGGTCAACTAATATGCCTCGCACAAATGTTGTGCCCTTATAACTCTGAAAATACCATAAGAAACGATGGATGAATATGATATGATATTTCATTGGTAAGTAGAGAAGATAAAACCAAAACCTCTAAAACTTAAACAAAACACCATACGTTAACATCTGATAGGTAAGAGATGTCCAACCCCCATAAAACTGGAAAAGAGATGATATTTTCAGAACAATACGCAATAGTTGATTTTAGAATCATGTTGTCAATGATTCTTTTTAAAACGTGAAACCTTCAACGCGCTTTCTAGCTAGGTGACTACCACCACGCTCATAACTTACAAAACCAAAGCGAACTTATTTTCTTTTAATGATTGAAATATTTCCTTTGTTCAATTCGCTTGTCTAGGTGGGCACTACGAGCACTATGGTTTCCTTCACCATCCCAAAGCTCACTGCCTCGAAATAGCTGAGAGAATCCCCCCTCTACTCTCTTTAAGGTCAATCGTCACTTGGTCGATTTTAAAAGTCAACTAGATTTGTAAAATCTTGAATTATCTTCAACGTTTTGTTTGTGAATTCCGAAATGTTCACTCACCTCGCCAAATTTCGCTGCAAAATGTAGTACTCCATTTGTTGAATAAACATGTGGAATTCCTGCTATACTCTGTGTACCAAACAGGAGATTATTATCATCTGTTGTGAGATTACTTATTTGACAATTCAAGCCTGTAATTTTAAAATTTAGTGACAGTAGAAAGTTTATATATTACAGTAGACTTTTAAGGTATGATGTAAAAAAGGACTTTGTTTTAAATAGTTACGTAAAATATGATTGAGATCTTGTCTCAATACACACACGGGAGTGCTAGTCTCATCAACTATACAGAAGGACAAGTCTCGTCAACAATACAAACAAACAAATCTCATCCCCGATACTGACTGATTGGTCTCATTACCAATAATAATTGCCTGGTCTCATCAACCAAACAAACGGACAAGTCTCATCCCCGATACTGACTGATTTGTCTCAAAACCAATAATAATTGCCTGATCTCATCAATCATACAAACGGACAAGTCTCATTACCAATACTGATTAATTGGTCTCATACCAATAATAATTGCCTGATCTCATCAATCATACAAACGGACAAGTCTCATCCCAGATAATGACTGATTGGTCTCATTCTTAATAATAATTCCCTGGTCTCATCAACTATACAAACGGACAAGTCTCATCACTGATACTGACTAATTGGTCTCATTACCGATTATAATTATCTGGTCTCATCAAATATACAAACGGACAAGTCTCATCACTGATAATGACTGATTGGTCTCAAAACCAATAATAATTGCCTGATCTCATCAATCATACAAACGGACAAGTCTCATTACCAATACAGATTAATAGGTATCATACCAATAATAATTATCTGGTCTCATCAAATATACAAACGGACAAGTCTCATCACCAATACTGAATGATTGGTCTCATTATCAATAATAATTGTCTGCTTTCATCAACCATAGTCTCATTACCAATACTAATTTATTGGTCTCATCCTTAATAATAAAAGGCTGGTCTCATCAACTATACAAAAGGGGTAGTCTCATCACCAATACTGACTGATTGTTCCCATCCTCAATAATAATTGGCTGGTCTCATCAACTATACAAACGGACAAGTCTCATCACCAATTGACTGGTTTCATAACCAATAATAATTACCTAGTCTTGTACTGACTGGTTTCTCTCATCATAAGTACTGTCTGGCTGGTCTCATTATCAGTGCTGACTGATTAGTCTTATCACCAGTATTGACTGACTGGTCTCATTACCAAAAATAGTTAGTTAGCTGGTGCCATTAGTCATACTGATTGACTTGTATTAATTAGCATCACTATTGATAAGCTGGGTTTGTCACCTAAACTTTATGGCCTGGTTTCATTACCAACATTGACGGTCTTGTCTCAAAAAACCAGTAATAATTGGTGGTTTCATCACCGATAATAATTGATCTAGTAAAATCATCCGTAATGAATGACTGATTTCATCATTATCATAAAATATATACAGATAAGGTGATCATTAGTTAAAGATATTTTGCCCGTTTTTAGTACAAACTGAACTAGTTATTAAGTTAATTGAATTCAGAGTGTAAGACATGCCTTATTATGGTTCTAAACGGAACAGCGTAACTTGTCGGTTATCTTTTTTTCTCCTTCTCAATACGGCCACGTATGTTTCATAAAAACCATGATGATTGGTTAACTAAAATATTTATGAAAAATTGCCAATGGTAGCCATAATATATCAGAAAGATACAAAAGATCCACAGTATGTGCTACTTACCTTCAACATAAAACAACTGGTCATTTGGATAATCAAATATCAGAGTTGTAGTCATGCCTGCTGACGTCAACTTTAAGGTTGCTTTGTTAAGATCGTCGCTAAAATACTCTTCTGCAGTCATTGTATATCGTTTGTCATGAATGTTTCCTTCTATACGAGTCTGAAATGTGTTTGGTAACGTCGGTATTGGTGGATCTTCAAATAAGAAAGGAATTATCTTAGACGAAGACAATTGCTCTTCTCAGACAAATTGACATGTAATTTAAAAGCGATCTTCTCTAAGTAACACTCTATATCAGCAACATGGCGTAACATCTATTACAAATGACAAAAACGGGTAATACTCATCTTTTTAAAAATTAAATCGCTGTTTGCAATGTAAACGAACAGTTGTCAAAAGTATATGTAATTTTACAGACAAATTGTAATGTCAATGTAAAGCTCTTGTACGTTTTATTCTGAAAGATCTGGAATATTGAATAAGATACCAGTATTAGAACAAAAGACTTAAAGAAGGGTTTTTCTAAATTTTCTCTCAATTTTATTCAAAAATACATAATTTTTTTGAACAGTTTAGTCATAATTATAGATAATTAACATTTGGTACTGAAACCATCATGTTATTCTTGAAAATGTCGGAGCTACTCAGTTGTTGTATAACGCATAAGTTAGCTAAATTGGTAAACGTTTTGCGCCATTGTCAACCAGAGGGGTCAGATCTCGGAAACAAATTTGCACCAGAACCTGTCAAACAACTTCTACTGGACTCGAAACTACAGTATTCATCACTTTGATTTAGAATACTAGTCTTAATACCCTTCGCTATCGCGGTCCGATTACATTTTAAGCATTTCCGCTTTTTTGACATCGTTTATGTTGCACAAAATGTCTTGATTAAAAACTCTACATTGTAAATATGATGTAAGCATTTAATTGCTGCAATGAATTCAGAGACAGAGAGGGAGGGGGTGACATAGTATACAAGTGTTTAAAATCTATATTTAATAAAAGATAAAACGTACTGAATCAGTATGAACCTATCGTTATAGGTAAAGTAAATATTTAACTGATAATTTTCTCCTTTATTTGTCTAAATCT
The DNA here is from genome assembly GCA_029721355.1 of Tegillarca granosa. Classification (NCBI taxonomy): domain Eukaryota; kingdom Metazoa; phylum Mollusca; class Bivalvia; order Arcoida; family Arcidae; genus Tegillarca; species Tegillarca granosa. The sequence continues at coordinate 6,183,897 of CM056598.1, forward strand.
TAAAAGTAACTAATTGTGACGTAAAGTAAGGTAACTGACTTGTAGAGTCTTACTCCTCCAACTGCAGTTTTTGGGAGGATGTAAAATTTGGCTTATATAAAATGAATTTTAGGTCTTACCATTTGGTCCTGGTTGAATCGCTCCTAGTTTTGGAGTACAATGTGGCGGGCTCGTCGTTTGTGACTGCGTTTTAACAATCAGTAAAACCAAAATAACTGTAATAATCTGGAGGAGAGGAATATACAACTTTAATATAAAAAATTTTAAAAATCCATATAATAATAAAATAATAAAAATAAAATTTCAAATTAAAGAAAGAAAATTTAATTGAAAATATGTAACTATGACAACGATGAAAACAAGGGATGTTAAAAATTATCTAAATTAGAAAATATGAAAAGTAGAGGCAAAAAAAAAAGACAAGAAAATACAAATAAATAAATGGAACAAATCTCCCGATTTTGATCTGTCACTGGGACGTAAAACCCCATATAAAACAATCAATCTAGCATCTACCTCTGTAAAGCTTCGGAGGGTGTGCTTAACCGGAATCAGTCAGCTGGCAAGGACTAAAAATGGGTAAAGTTATGAAGTTATGCCTTAGATCTAATTTAAATTTGAGGCGGTCAATTTAGGTATGGGAAGGGGATATACAGGCTGGAGGTTGTATTGTTTTGTCTGCGTATCCGCAGACATCTTGTTGTTACTCATAATATTTATTATTATTATTATTATTATTATTATTATTATTATTTTATTATCCATCCATTCGTTTCTGCTACATTTTTTTCAGAGGCATCCCCTTTCTTTTCTTATCCGATCATGTTTAAATTGTTTAACTGGTAGAGTTAATGATAGGAAGGTTGCTTCCTCGCCGTTTTTTCGGAATTCGGAAAGACTCCGGACAAATCCGGTTAAAACAACAACCCGGGATATCTGTTGTGACGGATGCGTCTTAAGGGCATCTTCTTGAATTAAACTAATTATGGACTATTGTCCGCTTCGTTCTAGATTCTCACACACAGTTATACTAATTTGCCTTCAGGGTCCTGCTTATTTTTAGTGCGTTTGAGAGAGAGAGAGAGAGAGAGAGAGAGAGAGAGAGAGAGAGAGAGAGAGAGCACTGATACGCAGACATATAATTGCTCGCAAGTATACATTCTATTTATTATTACTATCTTTAAGAAAAAGGTAATAGCTAACGCATATGCAAAAATACAAGTAAAACACGTAAATAGACCCCCCTGTCACGTAATTTTACTTTGTTTTATTTTAATTTACATTACCTATAAGACGTTTTATAATTGTCAATTGATGGTCTACATTTATATGTGTTGTGTGTTGTTTTAAACCTTGTGTTTGTTGTGGCTTGTTCTTATTGTTATTTCTATATTGTATATCATTCAGTTACAGAATTCTTAATTTTATTCTAAACCTCTTCATAAAGATAACCTGTTGATGCTTTTGCTGACATTGTTCATACATGATCGCCAGTGGTTTTTATAGATATTTCTAGTTGAATGTTTACATACTGTTGTATTAGTAGTTCATTAAAATGACACAAACTATCCACAAAAAGAACATAAACTTTATATAACTTGTGTTAGAATTAATGGTTGAACCTAGAGAAGAGAAGCGTCTTTGCTTTGACCGAGCCTGTCAGCTGGTCTCCAAGGAAGGTTTTACTGTAGGTGGATATCCTGTACTTTATACAAAATGTGCTTAATAGTATGCTTAACTCTATCATACACAGGGCAATGAGGCGTTTTGACTACAAATAATTTTGTGTGTGTGTGTGTGTGTGTGTGTGTGTGTTCTGGAAAAACGATTGAAATGTTATAAAAACTATGTAGATAATCTTACCTTCATTTTTGTAGCCGGATGAGTAAAAATTAAAAATTATTTATTTATTCCCATTACTTGAGTATATAGGAGACACAAACGGGTAGATGAGTTGATGGACTTTTCACCCCTTGTAATGATAATGAATGCCTTTATCTTATCAAGAACATTAAATGTTCATATGAATAGCACTAAATACAAATGATATTGTTATACATATATACTAGTATATAATGTCATTTTGATAAAATTATATATCCATGTATATACGATGTCATGCATTTATTTATTTATTTATTTATTTATTTATTTATTTATTCATTCATTCATTCATTCATTCATTCATTTATTTATTTATTTATTTATTTATTTACATTTATTTATTTATTTATTTGTTTTGTTTATTTTTATATTTATTTATTTGTTTGTTTTGTTTATTTTTTATTTAAAAAAAACAAACGTCTCGGGAACAAGACGAGACTGATTCAAGTTCCATTCATACATAAGATATAAATGATATTTTATCTTACAATGTTCACAAAATTAGTAGAGGTTAAGTTTTATTCACTAAAACTAAAACATTATCAGTATATACTATTTCTAATTCGAAGGGATATTGTGGTCTAACACTACAGTTTAAAACAAGAAATACGGACGCCAGTCATTGCAGTCATCGCACGTATTACCGACATTCTGAAGATATTTGGAGTCTTTAATTTTGAAAGATTTTATGTTATTTTGCACTGTTTAAAATTCTTTTTATTATTCGTGATTGTAAATCTACTTACATTCATTGCCACTAATGGAATGACGTCAAAAATCTTCCTTTTTCGGATTAAGGTGAACGATTTTGCGATTGATCTTATTTTTTATTTACGCGTTTTAACAAAACTTAATAAAAACTCCGATCCTTGTTTAGGCAATATTTCATTGGATGATGTCATTACCACTAATCGAAAGTAGTCTTCGAACATCCTCAGCGACATGCCTGAAACAGAATCTTGTATCAGACGCCCTTAAATTAGTTTAAGAATAAATACATTGAAACGAAGTTGTTGTTGTAGTTGTTGTATGTTTGTTTAATGCCACATCAGCAGTTTTTAAAGCTGCATTAAGTTTTTCCAAAGAAAAAATCAAAACGGTGCTAATCTAATTTATGATGTTCCTAATGAACAATGTTACATTTGGTTCGACGATAAAACCTGGAATAAATACAGAAATTACAGTAATTACCCAGCGAGATGCAGCATTTGGGATCTAATATTAGAACATGCTTACGTCATCAAAACCCGGGTCATTTAAACACAACTTTCAAAACGGTGAAATACGATAAATTTAACACAGAACTTCGTTGAATTTGTCATTTGTGACTTAGTAAGGGATTTATAACACCATTTCAAATACATCTGGATATTAATTAAGGGCAATTAATGCAATTTGTCATGTTTCACCTTCGATTCACGGGTTTTTCAGTACATCCGTGCGCATGCTCCAATCTCATAATTATCACGGTTTAACCTTGACCAACCGGTCAGAGGATTCCGTTTATTTACAGCTGAAAGAAATGAAATTTTAGAAAATGAAGCTCACGGATCGTGGTTAAAAGATATCTTTTTTTAAAAAATTATATTTTTAGAAAATCAAAAAAAAATTCAGAAAATTGAAAAACGTAAACGTAATGCAGCTTTAACTATCAACGACGGGAACAAGGTTTTCATTCACTTTGGATAATTTTTTTTTAAAAAAATCAAAATCTTAAACTTTCAAATCTTATTTATAACCAGTCAAGGATTTGACCAACAAACTCTAGCTCTGAAGGTGGATGTTAACAACTAAGCCACCGAGGCGGTCTATAAATAAAGTAAATTTTAATTGTAAGATACAATCAGTAACTTTGTCTGTGGTCCTGCTGTCATATCTAGGACATAGTCATATCAATGGGAACAAGTATGGCTTCATGTTACGGGTTAATCCTAAGTAAAAACTTGATTGGATTCTGATTAAGTAGATATCCGTTTTGTTTTAATAATTTTATGTTACCCATCGTCCTTTTGTGACTACAATAATCAAGGACAAAGCCTAGGCTAATCAAGGTCCTTAAAAAGTTTTATGGCCGTCATCACAATATTATTGATAAGTATGAAGTTGCTGTATCTAAACTTATACTGGATATATTTGACGGTCCATAACTTCATGTTCCTTTCATTATTGAGTTTAATTTGGCAAGCGAAGGGTGTAGCTAGCTAGACAGGAAGTGCTTACTCTTCTGGTGTACCGGGGCCACTGCGCTAGCTCAGTTGGTAGAGTGCTCGCTCCGTAAGTGGAAGGTCGTGGGTTCGAACCCCGGCTGGGTCTGACCCAAGACTTGAAAGTGGGTAGTGACTGTTCTTCCGCCAAGCACTCGGCATTACGAAATGAAAGTCACGGTTCTTTCGGATAGGAACTTAAAATAAACGAGGTCCCGTGTCATGGCAGGCATGGCACGATAAAGAACCCTGCTGTATAATGCCATCAGCGCAACGCACAGGCAAAATTTCTGCACTTTCGCCTATAGCTGGCGACGTCTCGATATAAGTGAAATATAAGTGAAGGATATAACCAACATTAGTGACAAAAATGTATTGAATCAGACACATTTTATGCAGTTTAAAAAGAACAATAATTGATTAAATTAAGTTTCTGGGTGACATACAATATAATTATATGAAACTAGATAAAACAATGCAGCCGAGCAATGTAATTAAATAACAATATTTTATATCGATTAAAACAAGCTTTATTTTTTGCTCAACCGCCCTATTACAAATTAAAAAAACAATTAAAGAAGTGATCTAAAATATTTTTTGTTCCTAAATGGCATTCTAATTTTTTTTATAATCTGCTGATATCTTACAACAGTAAACATACTTATTCTGAACCATTAGCCAACATTTTTGCAATTTTTTTTACGAAAACTTAAAAAAATCGTTATACTCTAGATAAGAATTATAACCATACAGTTCTTCTAAATACATTTGTGGATCAATTGTTTATTAAATATCCTAGATTTTTTCAAAATGTAAAGCTCGCAAAAAAAGAAAACATGTTCAACATACAAACACTGAGTCAAAGGTCTTTGTGTTCATCCAAACATTCTATTGTATCATTAAAAATTTAAACTTCAACTGAATGTAACATATAAACTACAGGCTAGGCTTGATGCATGTTGTGGAAACAGTGGTCGAACAACTTAATAGAATTGTTAGGAACCACAACACTCGGTCTGAAGCAGAGTCAGTGTCTATCCGAAGTAGATAGTTTATAATCAGTGGTCTCAAAATGTGCTTATCTCGTTTCCTTATGTCTTCTGTTTTGTATAACATGTTTTTTTTTTTTTTTTTTTTTTTTTTTTTTTTTTTTTTTTTTTTTTTTTTTTTTTTTGTAAAAAGTCTTTTGTCTTTTATTACGTTTCTTCATGTGTTTTTGTTTTGTATTACGTGTTTTTGTTTTGAATTACGTGTTTTTGTTTTGTATTACGTGTTTTTGTTTTTGTTTTGTTTTACGTGTTTTTGTTTTGTATTACGTTTTTTATGTGTTTTTGTTTTGTATGACGTGTTTTTGTTTTGTATGACGTGTTTTTGTTTTGCATAACGTGTTTTTTTTTTTTTTTTTTTTTTTTTTTTTTTTTTGTATCACGTGTTTTTGTTTTGTATTACGTGTTTTATGTGTTTTTGTTTTGTATCACGTGTTTTTGTTTTTTATGACGTGTTTTGTCTTGTATTACGTGTTTTTACCTGTTTTTGTTTTGTATTATGCGTTTTTGTTTTGTATTACGTGTTTTTGTTTTTGTTTTATATAACGTGTTTTTGTTTTTGTTTTGTATTACGTGTTTTTGTTTTGTATTACGTGTTTTTACGTGTTTTTGTTTTGTATTACGTGTTTTACGTGTTTTTGTTTTGTATGACGTGTTTTTGTTTTGTATGACGTGTTTTTGTTTTGTATTACGTGTTTTACGTGTTTTTGTTTTGTATGACGTGTTTTTGTTTTGTATGACGTGTTTTGTCTTGTATTACGTGTTTTTACGTGTTTTTTTTGTATTATGCGTTTTTGTTTTGTATTACGTGTTTTTGTTTTTGTTTTATATTACGTGTTTTTGTTTTTGTTTTGTATTACGTTTTTTTGTTTTGTATTACGTGTTTTTACGTGTTTTTGTTTTGTATTACGTGTTTTGTGTTTTTGTTTTGTATGACGTGTTTTTGTTTTGTATGACGTGTTTTTGTTTTGTATTATGTGCCTTTACGTGGTTTTGTATTATGTGTTTTGTGTTTTTTTTTTGTATGACGTGTTTTTGTTTTGTATTATGTGCCTTTACGTGGTTTTGTATTACGTGTTTTGTGTTTTTGTTTTGTATGACGTGTTTTTGTTTTGTATTGCATGTTTTTTTATGTTTTTGTTTTGTATCACGTGTTTTTGTTTTGTATTACGTGTTTTTGTTTTGTCTTACGTGTTTTTTCGTGTTTTTGTTTTGTATTATGCGTTTTTGTTTTATATTACGTGTTTTTGGTTGTTTTGGTTGATACCAGGTACATCTCTTTGTTTGATTGCTTCACTTATTCAAAGTCATTAATAATGTACATTCCAAATAACATAAGAAAAATACGTTTTCGTTAATAAAAATGACATAATTAAAACGTTGTTGTTCTTATTATAAATCATTTATAGACAAATTGGGTATTTAAAAGCATGTACATGGTATTTACAAGGAGGTAATGACTAAAAGAAAGGTATACTTTCGTTTTATATAAAGTTGTGAATTAAATAATTCAGATTTTTAAACACAAGATAACAAAGAAAACAAGTACGAAAGATATATTTTGAATAAGTAAAAACAGGAATGTTTTAATGAAAGCAAATATAACCGCAGAATGTAATTAGAATACTTCATCTTTTAATATGTTTACACAAACGTGACTGATACATGCTTTGTGAACATTGGTATCATACGGCCACGCCCAGAAAATATCAATCCAATCAAATGTCTCAAGAATCCTTGTTCTCGTTGTAGTTTCTGTAAATATTGAGATTACATGTTCTTAACGTTGTAAGTCTGTAGAAAACTGTTTTTACAACAGCACTCAAGAACACTCCGGTTGGACGGACAGAAATCGTAAAAACAGTCAACTTGTGTTATATTAATTTTAATTAATAGTGTATACACTCTTTTTCTGGTTATCAGCCGCTTGATCTCCTAGATTATATGAAGGATTATCAAAATCCGGTTCCTCTGAAAAATGTTCCTTGTCAAATTCATCAACATCTTCTGGCTTTTGCAACAATGTTCTGGATTCGCTGTTGCTAAATGGATAAGAAAAACATAAATGTTTATTATTTCAAAATATGATTTTTAGCTTTTGAAAGATATTTAAATGACGATAATCTGCGCAGGTTTTGGAAACTAACAAGTTATTGTTGTCATTAACAAATATTGAAGTTAGACATCCGGTTTTGCAAATTAAGAAATATTTCAGTGGACGTTATATCTCTAAAACATGCAAAACATTTTAGCTCTATGTTAAACCACAAACCCTCAAGAACAGAGTTGAATTACCGATAAAAACTTATTCAATTATTATAACCATATTTAGTGACTGACTATTAATTGTCAAATGATATTACATGAGCACCTTTAAAAGAGTATGCAAAAAGATATACATAGACTTACCCGTATCTTTTACATAACCCGATTAAGATTGCTGTTAACAATATAAATGCTATCGCACCGCCTATAACAGCTAATGCCACGATCCACCATTTCTGAAATGGGAATAGAAAGATTTAAAAAATGATAAATTATGTCGCGATTGTATGACTATTCAAGATTTTATTCTCGAAAAACAAAATTTTAAAAAAATACCAGAAGCATTATCAGCGTTTTGAAACGAAAAAGCAAAAGTTATTGCAGATCCATTAAGCATTAACACCTAGGCCTAAAAGTCTAGAACAGTCAACAGTTATTGCTGAATAAACAGGCACTTAGTTGAATAACTCCTGTCACCTATAACAGACTAATAATCTTCTGACATTTACCAAATAAATGAAAATTTATAAAACTAACGATATGAGGGTTCTTGTCAATTCTTTACAAATTATATCTAGTGGTGTTTCTTTTAAACATAGATTTTATTACATGCATGCCACTGGGTTACCTCATAATTTTAAAATTCATGCTATAGTTAATGGCGAAAGAAATCAAACAAAAGTAATTAGAAACTCATAAAAATTGTTAAAAATTAATAACAATATTTAAATGGGAAATACAAGACAAAGCAGTGCTTACATATGGTTCTGAAGTTTTCTTTTTCAGCGGTAGAATGTGTATTTCAATTCCATGGATTCCCTTCTCAATATCTGCTTTTAACGTGGGGTCAGTAGGTACGTCTAAGTCATCCTCGTCAACGGAATTTCCATCTTCATAAACCGAAACAAAGTATTGAATTTTTGTTGCAGACTGCCTGGAAAATAATGACGACAAAATTAACCACATGTGCAAACGAAGTGGTACACTGTGCGACTGTCACTTTAATTTCTGTAAAGTATTGATCAAAGCACATTTTAAAAAGTTTTATGGCCGTCATCACAATATTGTTGATAAGTATGCAGTCGCTGTATCCAAACTTATACTGGATATATTTAACTTAACATTGTTCTTTGTTCCTTTCATTCTCAAAATTGACTTGCACGTGACGGGTGTAGCTAGCTAGACAGGAGGTGCTTAACCTTCCGGAGCACCCGGTCTCACTTCCTTGATGGAAGTTCACGTGTATAACTAATTTTGCCAGTTTTCAAAGTTTTTACTCTGTTTTTGCGATTGTGATATGGGCAAGGACTGGTATGTTTGTTTTACTTCGGAAAAAATTCATCACAACGGTGTTACATCTATGATTATGCACATATATGACCCGAAATTTCAAACTAAAACTAAAAACTATAGTAAAAATAAAAAGAAATATTAGTACAGTATTAAAACCTAATAAAGGAAGTCATTAAAGTTCTTAGTGTTAGAAATACAATTGTTTCCCGTCGGATAGACAGCGCCGAAAAAAAAAACCTTGAAAAGATCATGAACGAGCGCAAAAGTCAGTTTTTAAACACGTACAAGAACGAGCGTGTAATATTGAAATCTCGATTAGAATAGCTTGAAAAATTAAAGACAAATTGAAGAAAAAAGGAACAAAATCATACTATTGTCTTTGCAAATAGTCTGAATATAGCATACTAAAGATAATTAGCATATGTAAACGCAAAAATTATTATTTAATCAACAAAAATGGTAAAACCCTTTAAAAAAAACTGGCGGTTTGAATAAGCACGATGTATTCTGTTGCTTTCTCACTAGGTTTTCAAAAGAATTTCATCAAGATCATAGTCCGCAGAATCCAGATTACTACCATCCTACAAACGGACAGGCGGACAATGCCATATCGTTTGATAAACAAACGTATTAATGCAGTAAACTGTTAAATAATGTGTTATTGGCAAATTACAGAACTTTCGACTCGCGGCACAAAAACGAACAAAAAAATGAAAACTTTTTGATAACACTGGTCCTTATTGATTAAAATATAATCACAACATTGTCGATCCGTTGATCAGCGATTAAAACGTGAAACACTATGTCTTGATTGTACCTGGAGATAGACTACCTATTGATTGCTGCTTGTCATGACAATAGATTATTACACAAGGTTAGTTCTTCGAGCAGAGTGTTTGGACAGAACAAACTATTATCGGAGCGCTTAGACAGAACAAACTATCATCGGCAAGCAAGCTTTGGTCTGCCCTCTTAGAATCCAAACCCAAGGGAAGACAAGAGGATGTAATTGATAAGGTGGTGATTAATACTACACGGTTACCATAGCCACGCATAACTTACAAGACTATATATAGTTACAAAAATACACTTCCGTACATGAAAGTTTCCGAATCTTTCATTCTATATAACATCTCCATTTTTTTTATTTTCGATTGATAATAACAAAACAATTATCGGATTTTGATTCCCCTATATCACAACAATGAAATAAATCTAGGTAATAAAAATTCAACTCGAAACCATAATTTTAAAAAGCTGGCCGTTTTGGGGACTAACAGGATATATTCGTCTAGTGGGTCACTATGAATTATTCAATGTTATCTGGAATAAAAATGTTATATTTACCCTTGTTGCGTTTCATAGTCTGTATTTATATACTGAATGTGTGCTGTTATATTTACATTCAAACCTGAAGATAAATATTGCCACATTAACCTCATGGTTAAATGAAACCAATGATTAATAAAATATATCAATTGTAAGCCAAATAAATGAAGCAATTTTTAAAATTCAACCCATCAAATTAAATGATACTACAATGTAAATGAAATGTGATATAAACCTATTTAAAGTATGTTAAACAAGTGGTAAGTGATAAGTTCGCCAAACGAAGCAATAAAAGTCTTTGACTTGCAATACAACAGTAACTGTTTGATACAAAATCATTAAACTCTGATAGATATAGCTCTTGTGTATTCAAAAACTATTTCAGTCGAAAAAAAACTTTTTATGTACCTACCAAGTTTCAACATTATCTGTCAAGTATAAAGGGAGAAATAAAGATAAGAGGGCATTAAAGTCTGATAAATATAGATCTTGTTTATTCAAAATACTATATCATCTAAAAGAACATTTGTACCTACCAAGTTTCATCATTTTCTGTCAAGTATTAAGGGATAAATAACTGTTGAATAAAAAATATGTTGTTGGAGGGGCATTAAACTTTAATAAATTAGCTCTTGTTGCTATTTTGAAATGAGAAATAGCACAGGGTATCATAGCACCCCCTCCTTATTACTCCTGTGGAGTTTCAAAAGATTCGGACAAGCCATCTCTGGGAAGAGCTGCGGATAAGGGTTGAAGAAGAGGAAACGCAGTAAAACCAATATGTCCACAACTTCGTTTGGGGGACATAATAATTATTTCTTATGAAATATAAACTTGTCTATGATACTTAAAAAATAGCAGCAATACTTTTAAAGAACAAGTGCTTTTATAACATATATGCTAAGCATTTATTTTGTGCTTTCATTTTAAGATTATTGTAATAAAAATGCGTAAAAGTGATTTCAAAATCCGTCAGTATGTGAAACCAATGTTGGCGATACTATGGTTAAAATAGATAAGACAATATGGTTAAACTAAAGTAGTTATATGAATTGAAATTGCCCAAATAACCGTACTTACAGCCTAAAAGCTCGTCGACCGAATATTTATTTCCGTTTAGGATAATGTAGGACACCAATTTCCTCTTTGATAAGCCTATGTAAATTGCATATTAGCCCATACCTCAGCATGCTATTAAAACCTTGAAGGTTTGAATCACTATATACCTGTAACTAGTCCGCGATCAAATCAATTTGACCACATAGAATCTACCATGTTACGGTATACCGGTAATGGTAATAACAATATCTAGAATCTAAGAAGTCGAACGTAATTGCCAAACATTCAGTACAATAATAATTAACTTACAAGATGTGTAGGTTACATCACTTACCTTGATTTATTTTCTCCCAGACATTATTCAGAGCTGACTCAAGTTTAGTTTTGTTACTTTCATTAACAGTACCAATCACCCCGAATGTCCGAATATGTCTTGCCACACAAACACAAATAGTCAATCCCGAGTTACTCAATTGTTTTGAAAAATCGTTTGGTTCTGGACTTTCTATGTCAACTAAACTGCTATCTGCATTACCAATAGTTACCGAGTACTGTACACGTGTGACCTGGCCACTAAAATTATATCAATTTATTCTTGCATAAGTATTTTATAGACTGGAAATATGTTCTGAAATGTGTTGTGATAGTTCAACATTCATCACTGTTTTTATCGTAAAAGATCATATAATTTTAAAGTTAGAAATGAAATCACTAAAACAAGCATATTGGAAGTTGAGCCAACCACATGTGCCGCAAAAGTTTCTTTCAATTAAAAGAACATGAATAGGCGTCTGACCAAGGCCTTTTGGCATTTACACAACTTAAATCAAAGCTATTCGAAATTGAACACCGGTACTCTTATTAATAGCTGGAAACTTTCTCACAAAAGGAACCTACGAGGAGCAGTCTGAGGCACTTAGACCTGAACTGAACCGAAGATTACAAAACAACAAGCTATCAAAAATTAAAAAGTTACAAAATATTCAGATAAAGAGACAACTATAAACGCTTTGAAAACTCTGTGTATGATAAATGCCAATACATTTGTATTTTGAAGAAACAATCAACAAAAATTTATAGCATACCCCGCTTCAGAAAAATAATTATCACTCCAAGATTCTACTGTTACTCGCATCTTATCGCTTGGAATGTCTAATAAAAAGGAAAAGAATATTAACATAATATATTACAATAAAGTATAAAATATGTCATAATTAATGCTATTTATTTATTTATTTTTTTTTTTTATTTTTTTATTTATTTATTTATTTATTTATTTATTTATTTATTTATTTATTTGTAATTGGTGGATCAACTGTATTTTGAACTGTTAACAGTTGTCACTTCAAACAGGTGCCTTAAGGTTACTAAATTAAATACAGTAGAACTTCGATGGCTCGACGTCCATGGTCGTTTGGCCAAATATTCGAGCCATCAAGGGGTTCGAGCGATCAAACATGGAGTACTATCGGTGGTTTGGGTTCATGTACATGTGAATTATTAATCAATTTACTTGATCTCTCATTAATTAATAAATCTATGGTAGAAGCCTTCATTCTTTACCAACTTCGAGTATGTACAAATGTATAAGGTTTTATTAAAACCCATATTATACGTATAAATACGGACATCGCCAGGGTATGAAAGAGTTTCCCGTATTTAACGTTCAAGACAAAAACGTTAAAACAGTAACGTCAGAAACATTGTACTATAGTGTCCAAAACGACGTTTCTAATCACAACGTTTGTTCTAGTACCTAGAAATCGTAAATTCACTTTGGTCACACTCGAGATTTACAAACCTAACTTACGCTTGTTGTTGTTATTCCAGGTATTTTTTATTCCGTTAATTACTTTATTTTGCATCGATTGTTTCTCAGATCCACCTAATATCAGTTCAATGATCCGTCTTCCCGATACCACTGACACGGTCCTAGGGTATTTCTGAATTTCACTGGTAAGTTGGGCTATATTACCCGCCATATTTGGATTTGGCCACTCATTAAAATTGTCGTCTTGGTTAGCAGAGAGCAGAAACGGTATTCTTGTCATCAGTTGTCTGAAATCATAAAATGTTTCATTATAACATTTCTTAAAATGTCCCAGCTTCTGCTTTCTTGGAAAGTTAAAAAATATTCCATGTTTACGTTACTGTCGATTAAATGTTACTGTTGTGTGTTTTGGACGTGTTGATATAAATTTTATATTTTCAGATTTCAAATTTACTTAAACCACATTAGTGAACACTATTTGTCACTAAGAAAGCTGCCACTCTGAAGAAAGGACTGCCTTCGCTGGTATCATTTATTGCCTTTTTATAACGTTGAAAAGTGTTTCACTCTTGGCGCTGTTCTTCCTCTTCTGAACTTTAAATAATGACTTAATTAAAGTTGAAAATAGAAATAATTTTGGGATAATAAAAATAATAGTAGCTTAAGGACTAGAAATGATTTCATGAAATGAGCGACTTTTAACATCGTTGATAATAGCAAAAATCAACTTACCCTTCATGATCCAAAAAATGATGAGTCTTTAAGAATGTTATAAACTGTCCTACAAATTCAATAATGAAACATCAATAAAACAAAATAGATATTGTGAAGAAAACGGGATAACATAACAATCCTACTGATGGGGAAAACCAAAATAATCTATTAAAAGTTGTGTTTTTGTGAACACTCAAACACATTTCAAAATTCAACACTTAGTTTTTAATCATTTTTTAAATTTAACCATTGTCCTTCTTAAGACTTCCTTTGGCACCCTTCTGTCTTCATTCTATCAGTAAGCAATTATCAATAAATACCTCAATTTTCTATATGGCTTCTATTTTTTTAGTTACAATGTATAAGTATTTTCCATGTTTATTTTTGATATGAGAAATAAATTTAGTAAAATTTCCGGAAATAATCAGATTTAAAATTTTTAAGCATATAAAATTTTTAATTGGTACAAAACACTGATTAAGTCTGATCAATTTACTTATTCACGTTTTTGGTCCAGTAGATTACGAAACTAACTGTTATGACAAGTGGGTAGCAAATATCCAAAATTATAGCCACAGTTTTTTTTATTAAACCTAAATAGTCGTTTTGTTGTTCATGTACTTGCATTTCAAACCTTTAAATTTGCATTATTTATATTGATATTTACTTGTAATTTGCACATTAAATGCTTTTCTTATAGCTTCCTGTAGGTTTGGCATATCCTTGAGTTTAACTCTACCATTAACATCTATATACCGTTCTCTCTTGGCAGCAATACACGAACAAAACGGTAGTCCCATTATACGTGGTTCTTCATAATATATGTCTGTGGCTAGAGATGATCCATCAAGTATTGGAAAATAAACCAATGTTCTGGAATCAATACTGCAAAATAATATATCTGATAATTACTAAAGTGGTTAAAGGCCATTCGAAACTTTTGGGATCCTTTACATATGGCTTATAACTAGATATCAGTTTCTTAATTTTAAAAAACCTGTAAAAGAACTAGCAAAACCATTACCGACGTAGCCATCTCCCTTTACGCATCCCAGTAAAGTAGAAAAAAAATTATTGCTTAGAAAAAGAATATTTTTTCTCTGTGAAATAATACGATGAAACAACTCGTGGAATTTATCGACGTTACTTAAAAGTTTTTTTTCAGACATTCCTTTTTATCAAATATAATATATCCTTGAATGAAATTTCATTGACAATTCGAAGAGATGCAAAAGCTTATATTTGGTAGCCATATTTAACGACACTGTTTTACTGCAAGAGTTGAGTTATATTCATAAAGAAAAAAGATTAAATCAATTTTGAAAAAAAAAATCAATTAGCCAGTTTTTACTTTGCTTTTGTAATTGGACCTTTATTTTTGTTTTTGTGCTTGATTCCATTGTCCTTAGTTCCTAAAAAATACTACTCAAAACGGCATTATAAGCAAAAATCAAAACGTCATTGAATGTTATGTGAATTGGTTAAAATGACACTGATGTCCATGTGAGGGCTTTTTTTATGAATCTCAACACTCTGGAATAGACCTGTATAATGCTAAACTGACGTCATTTTTGTAAACTTAAGTAGTGATATCATCTAATCATATTTTTAATTATTATTCTAAAATTCTCTTCAAAATCTTTTTTTTTTAATATCATTATCCGTAGTACACAAACAAGGACGTATTTATTGCTTTATGAAGCTAACGTGTACTATTGTACCTTTTGTATTTTGAAACTGGTTCTTCTTTTGCAAATTTCACATTGATAGTGCAATTCTGTTTACATCCGCTGTAATTTGCTAAAAAAACAAAAGTGAAAAAAGTTGAACATGATACAAAAGTAAACAAATCAACATTTCATTACAATCCTGTATTATACTACAAACATAACGTATATTCTAAACATATTAAAACATACATGCATGAAGGCAAAAAAAATCAATATTTATGTGCCTAATTGTCAATTACTCTGCATTCATTCAAATTGCTGAAATGCAGGTGTGATCCAAAAACTATCTGGCGATATATTTTCATTTTCATTCAACCATATATTCGATCGCCATTTGCTACCGTTTTGTACAAATCCGCAAGTGCATTACAGTATAATGTTTCGACAATAATATGTATAAACTGTGATCAACAAAGCTTTTCCATGTTAATTTTATTTTCTGCTATTAGATAAATGTATCCAGCTAGTTATTGATAAATTGAAAATAATGTTTCATTTTAGACAACATTCAGATTGTTTTTAACCTTCAAGGATATTTCCTTCACCCATTTCAAAAATAAAAGCCAATACATAAAACACACATGTTCAACAATGTTTCAGCAATCATCATTTTTGAACCACAGCCACAAGTTACAACAATATTAAGCACTACTTTTACCTTTGATATAATTTTCCCAGGCGCTCGTTATTGCTGCGGAAACTGCTTTTCTAGAAGGTATCATTGACCGTTTGGTATTAAGAAGCGACAAGCGACTGCTATCAGTATACATGTACGTGTCTGATCCATCGTAAACTGTATTAAGATATGGCTTTTCATTGGTCATCACATTAATCAGTGTCTTTATCTTAGGCAAA
This sequence comes from Tegillarca granosa, assembly GCA_029721355.1. Taxonomy (NCBI): domain Eukaryota; kingdom Metazoa; phylum Mollusca; class Bivalvia; order Arcoida; family Arcidae; genus Tegillarca; species Tegillarca granosa. The sequence continues at coordinate 6,200,047 of CM056598.1, forward strand.
ATTTCATTAGTTGGATTAATGGGTCCGTTATTTGAGAATGCAAGATACAGTAGTCTAGTAACTCGTGTCCTGAAATATGATAAATTACGTTAATTAACTTGTGATCGCCTTTTCAATCCACTTATTCATTTCAATATGAAGTTTGTTCTGATTCAAATATAACTATCGGGTTTTTAAAATGAAAAAAAAATAGTTTGTAACTTTGTGATCAACTAAAGATTTGAATTATACAATAAATTTATTGCAGTAAAATGAAAATATAAATAAAATAATTGATATAGAAATGACTTATAAATGGAATAGTTTCTCTTCATACACATGGTATAGCATTAAAATACGAAATCGTAACGTACGAGTGTATAAGGAAGATGATACAAAACCTCTATAATACGCACCCAAAATTTCCAATTACAAAATCCTTACGAATTAATGTGATGTTAATACCGACAACTCCTGAAAATATATATTGTAATATAGGATTGGTTATTGGTCAGAAAGTATTTTACTTTTGCTTCAGTACTGATACTTGAAAGTGCCATGATTAATAAACACTTGTGTTCTTGGAAACACTTTTCATCCTCTGCCACGAAATAAGCAGGCATTTCATTTTCACTCTTAAAAAAGTATCCGTATGAGACACAATGATAAACTACTGAAAAGATCCTAGATGTTTTAAAATGAAGGATAAAATATATTCTTTGAAGTTGACTCTATGTTGATAATTGTTTCTGAAATATGTTGATAATTGTTTCTGAAATATGTTGACAATTGTTTCTAAAATATGTTGATAATTGTTTCTGAAATATGTTGACAATTGTTTCTGAAATATGTTGATAATTGTTTCTGAAATATGTTGATAATTGTTTCTAAAATGACATATGTACTACTTATGTTACAATATATTGAAACAAACAAGTTTTTAAAAAATACTTGTACAACAAATGTCAAAGCAAAACAAAAATATAATATAGATATTTACCTGTTTGATCTGTACTCCATGCTTTTATCAGTTTCTCTCTTATTTGAGGCATTATACTTCCATCCACATATCCGTTTAGATATAGCTTGTGAATATTTTCTATATACTCTAGCTTGTTAACATCGTCTTTGTACAAGGTGAAACTCAAACCCTGGTAAAATGTTTCGACAGCAGTCAAATATCTGGATCTAAAACTTGGCTTTTCTAGTTCTTTACATCCTCTGCTACTTATTGTTATTTCAGTGACATACGATCTAAATATTTAAAAAATCGTTTAACGATAAAACCGTGTTTTAAATTCAACATTAACTAAAAACATCTTTCTTCAATACACACTGCTAGGAATATAGAAGAATAATATGTCCTTATAATAAAAATACTGTTTTCTCACCTGGAGCTTGGCATCAAAAAGTCCAGGCGTCGACTGGTTCACCCGTTGAACCATTCATAATCCGACTTTTCTCGAGTTCAATCCACATGTGGCAAAGAGTTTCAGAAGAAAGATCACAATTACTGAACAATATTTATGTTTTTTACAAGAAGTCGTAAATAATTTTGCAGACGATTTATATAAAAACCTTGACTGCCCTATCAATCAAGTACAACTTTGCGTGGATGTGTAACTAATTTTTGAAAGGTAACTAGCATATTGATCAACAATTAATAAGCGCATTCTAGGCATAAATATACTGTATCAAAAAAGTCAAATGCAGTATTGTCGAATACTGACACTGAATTTTAATATAATTGATTTCAGCATTTTAAATTCAAATTCATAAGGTTAATTTTCATAAATGAACTTTATCTATCGTTTATATGAAAGCAATTTTCGTTACTATACACTTACCCATTTACTATATCGATCATTTGACGCATTCCAAGATCATCTATAGTACAGCTGGCATCTATAAATAATTTATAAAATACTTTAACAAAACATTTATTCATTCTTGTTTTAGAAACCGTTGTTTTGTCTAGCTACCTTAAATTTGTTGTATTTTATTACCCGAGATATATTCTAAAATATGTAATAAAGGATTCGGAAAAATGACTTAGGCAGAACGTGCCTCAAATAATAGCAACAAAAATCTTTTTCATCCATATCTTGAATAATGAGTATATCTAGTAAGTCATGACAAAGTCTTAAATATGGCATCAAATCTTATTCATAAGAATTGAAATGATGCTCCATATCACTCAATTTAAGCGTTGTTATAAGACAAAAATACAAAAAGTTTAGTGTTTTCAATAATTTTTTAACATCAATGTATATTATACTGTTGACACGACTATATTATTATCAGTCAATCATAGGCTGTATATAAGGTACAGCTGGATATAAATGGGACATCGGATAACTCATGAAAGGTAACGAATCACTGGGACAAATGCAAAGTAAATATACAATGATTAAAAGCCAGCATTTTTTCAAAACACTAAACTGCAGAAAGTAAAACAAAAATTATTGTTTTTATAAATGTTCATGGATTACATATATACAGGCTTGGTTTCTCATTATTATTAAAAACAAAGCATTTATTTATTTTTATTTATTTATTTATTTATTTATTTATTTATGAAAATTAATGGTACTATTTACATTTTGCATTTATAATATATATATATATATATATATATATATATATATATATATATATATATATATATATATATATATATATATATATATATATATATATATAATTGGTGTTTCAACTGTTAAAAACATTTAAAGCATTGCTTACGATATGCATTTCCAGTCTCTTGAACAGCTAATTAATCACAAACCAAATTGCAGTCCGTGTGGTTAATGTTAAATATAGCTCATACAAATACAACTGTTCTCAAGCATCGTTTCATGGAACAAAATATTGCGAAATTAAATATAAATAAATGAAGAATATCGTTCTATTAATTTTATACGTTATAAACATGTTTTCACTTACCCAGTGATGTTTTCAATAACTGTTTTTCCAGTGTATTTCGCAGTGTAACAGTGTCTCTTGGTTTTATCCTTCCATTTAGGTAAAGTTTCAAGCTTGGCATTGGTGTCTTAGTAGTTGTTAACGGTGTAGAGCTTTTAGTTGTTGATTTTGTTGTCGTCGTAGTTGATGTTGTTCTCAAATTTGTTGTTGTTGACACAGTAGTTGAAACTGCTGCTGTTGTTGTTATAGCCTTTGTTTTAGTTGACTGTACTTGTGAAACAGGAATAGTACAGTTTTCTCCTTTGTATCCTTTGGTACAACTGCAAATATAACTGTCTCTAGACACTTGACATCTGCCTCCGTTTTTGCAAGGATTATATGGACAGGCAATTATGCTTTCCTCACAATATTTTCCCGTAAAGTTTGGCCTACAACAGCATGTACCTTTAAAACAATTCCCGTCATTTTTACATAAAATTCTGGGGCATTCTGGGTCAACTGACGTAGGTACCGATCGTGTTGTGCAATTCTCCCCATCCCAGCCGCTTTTACAGAAAGCTTTTTCATTGTCACATATGTAATGTCCGGTGGAACAACTATCCTGAGGCTGACAAGGTCCACTGATATGTTTACTTTCGGTTCTGTTCACCAATGTTTCACAATGTTTTCCTGTATAATAGTCTGTACATAAACATACGAGTCCTAAAGTGTCTTTTAAACACGTCCCGCCATTTAGACATTTTGAACATGGTTCAATGGAGGGCAGTGTTTCTTGTCGGGTGCAGTTTTGACCAACGTACCCAAAAGGGCATACACAGGTGTAATTTCCTAAAACATCAAGACATTTAAAGTTTTTTCTATTACAGTCACTGCTTTCACATTCCAGAATTTCATAGTGGCAAAGATCACCGGCATATCCTTTAGCACATTTACATTTACCTGTTACCTTATTACAACTGTAACTCTTATTGTTATCACTATTTATACAATCACTGTCTGATTGACATTTCAAGAAAGGTGAGCTCACACCATCATATAAATCTGAGCGTTTTGGAAACGCTACACCGATTTCACAAAATGCACCTCTAAACCCTTTGTTACAAACACAGACATAACCCTGATCGACATTTTCCGTACAATTACCATGGTTTTGACAAAGTACCTGATCACATGATCTCTTTGTTTGACATACGTTTCCAGTATATCTGAAAGTACAAGAAGGTAATGCGTCAAAGCAAATTTCCCAATTAAAAAGCTATTATAAAACTTAGCACTTGGTAAAATTAAACGGTAAAATCAAATGAAAATAAGAACGTGAATCAATAAAAGAAAAAGGTAAAGATGTCACTTATTTTCTGTTGAAATTGTATAATGCGAACCTATGCAGTGAGACTCGTTTTGTTCCGTAAGCATGTGCTTTAGAGCACATGACAACTGAGGTCTAAAATTTGCAAATTTACATGCCTATTACGTGGGAAAAGAAAAGTAGACAACATGGATACTAGGTAAATCGTTCCTATTATTGAGATGAATTCTGTAAAAACAATAATAAATAGAAATTCGGTATTCGGATTCACGCGGAGTTGTTTATTTAGCGTCCTGATTGCAAAAAAATAAAAAAAAAAATAAAAAAATAAAAACAAAAACAAAAACAAAAAAACACATCATCTTGTGTATGGTTTAACATTCATTGCATTTCCACTGTTTGGTCTTTTCAAGAGAATACGTAGCTTAAATGTTTTAGCAAACTGGCTTTATGATGTACCAATCAAATGTAGGTTTAAATTTGCCGCAGCTGATCTTTAGAACATGCCTCTCAATACCATACCGATGCAACGACTAAATCTGTACCTCGCTTTTAGAGCACATTGTTGCATTATGCTATTTATTATCACCAAGTACATCACTGAAAATTACTTTATTCATGTGTTTTTGTTCCCGGGCAACAAGGGATCCGACTCTGGGTTGATTTCATGATAAACAAACTTCTTTTTAATTTGTATATTAAACAACATATTTTTGTGTGCAAAAATACAAACCTAGAAAACAAGATACAAAGTAAAAAATTATACCTAGGTTATTGGTTATAAAACCCATTAATTGAAGACACTGGGTTTAAATAAATCGCTTTCCAGCGGAATGCTTCAAGTGCTTTTGTGAAACTTTCTTACCTCTTTATTTTGCAAACAGTGGTTGGACTCTGTCTGCGCAGTAATATATCCCGGAATAAATAGAGCAATATCCGTCAGTACAATAATTGCATTTGGTGGAAGACATATTAATCGTATACATGTATATGCCTTCCTTTTAAAACTTTCTAACCTCTTTATTTTACGACCAGCGGTAAAAACAAAATTCAAAAAGCATGTTATTATAAACCAAGAGAAAATTCTGTACCATCCATCAACATTATACTAAAACTGAAGGTACTTACTGGACTCCGCATGCGCAGTGATATACTCCGGACACATTAGAGCATTTTCCGTCATTATGACATGGGTTGTAGTCACATTTTGTATAAGACATATTATATATGCCTACTTTCACTTCCAATCTGAAAATAGAACGGTTATCTGCCTTCTATGATTCACACTGACGAAGACTTGGCTTTCATCTAAAGATGAACAAATCGTTATAAAATGTATATAGAAATCAAACAGAAAAGGCATTGTATCTATACAGTTTTATAAAACATAAAATCGTACAAAGTTATCGGCTGTATTTAACAGACTTTTGAAAAATGTCCTAAACGAAAATGATATGAATCTGCATTTTATTTTATATGATTATTCAATTAACAACGTCAAGATAGATGGAAGCGTTTAAGTCTGATGGTAGCACTCATTCACGAAGTTTTACTGAACGTTGAGGAGGGGGTATTTACCAAAGACAGATAGAACACATCTTGTCGTGTTTTTAAACTAAAAAACTAAAAAACTTTTACCCTAATACTAATTGTAATTAACATTTTAACAGTATAGAAAAGCCACATACTTTGCTAAATTCCTTGTATATAGTGATGATGACACGGCATAGTCGTATAAAACTTCATGTGTGCTGATATTTCTTACAGGATCTTTTGCATTAAATTCAAAGTTAAACTCATTAAAATTCCTTTTTCCATTCAACTGCTGGGAGACTACAATATGTAAATGGAAACTGTCCTTCTGTAAAAAAAAATGTTTTTAATTAAATTAAATAATATATTAAATGTATTTTTATAGAAGATGTTACAGAACAATCTTTACACGGTTAAAACAGGTCATATTGCCTATGTAGACGTGACTCATAATTTCTGCTATATTTTGAGGTTCTATAACGTTTGATGGAACAGAAACATAATAATGTAAACAAAAAAATTAAGAAGATTGTTTTGGAGATGTTCATCTAGTCAGTGACTATTTTATAATTATGTTTTTCTTTCAACTATAGTTATGTGTTTAAGTTTTAAGGTTATCGCTCAAGACTTTTCTCAGGGGATGGATTTTCAAAAGACAATAATAAAATAAAAATTAATTTATTTGGATCTATTGCAATTTAATTGTAATTTTGAATTCAATAATGTATTTGTAATAAAGAATAAAAAGATAATAATACTAATTAAATTTTAACATCCACAAAGAATAATTGAAAACCATTTTCTGCAACGATTTTATTTAGATACTTAACAAAAATTATAGGTTGGAAATCAACATTAATATATCGAATCTGCGTCATAAAACAATCATTTTAGTACATTTGCCTTATTGGGACCTTTCAGAGTAACATATTTAGTCAATTTTTCCTTGGATTAGTAGAAATTTTATATTTAAATTTACTTGAAATTTGAATTATTTTAAGTCGTTTGTTGTGTTGATCTTAAGCCAAACAGACTTATGGGTGTTATATGTAAATACGTGATAGCTTTAAGTACTTTCGGTGGGATGTGCTGTTATCACAGTATAGATAACTATGTACCCGTTAGGATACGACACCTAACAGTACAGTACATTATAAACTCATATTTTTATCATTTATCAGTCGTTAGTGCTAGAACCTGATAGAGCTGTTTAAAAATTTTGTTAGTAATTTAAAATTGTAATCTGACATATCATCCAAATTTGTATGCCCTTATCTAGAACAGATTTCCATTGCAATACTTCTTAATTAAAATACAATTTTTACAGAGGTGGACATGAAAATTATAATAAACCCTAAGAAATGACTATCTGTGTTAGATATTTCTTATTCGGAGTGCCAGATAGATAAAACATCTATGTATGAGATCATTTAGAAATTATAAAAATATTTAAATCGATTTGTTTGGTAAAGGAGTGTATGGTCTTCACACATATTTTTATTATTCATATTTCTAGTATAAAATAAAGCCTAATATGACATCGTACAGAAGCAATTGGATTTGTTTTCCACAGGATACATTCTCGTTTCAATTCCGACTTTGGTCAAATTAATGTTTAAAACTTTCTAATGCAAACTGAAGGTGTTCGTGAAAATGTTTAACAATATGAGCGATTCAAAATTGATTTATAAACAATAAAGAACAAGTTTAATCGCCAACAGTACTATTATTAGATGTGTACATCTGACACCGAGCACTTAAAATTATCAAAAAACAAAAAAAAAAAAAATAATAATAATAAAAACAAAACAAAACAAAGCAAGAAAACAACCTTTCGCGGAGGTAAAGAGGTTGTAGTCATCTTCCCCAAATAAAAAACTTGTTAGAGAGCCGTTACCGTTATTTGTTTAAAAAACAAATATTTTTAAGTCTTCGGATATGTAGATAGCATCTGAGTCAGCCAAGTCTCGTTTTAACCTTTGTTTAATTTACATTTATTTTCCTCTTTTTTAAAATTGCAGAAAGGTAAGATCAAACAAAATACCCCATTGTAATAATAAGAAGGGATGCAATTTATTTTAGTTTTAAATGAACTAAAGATGTTCTATGTATCACTTTGATTAATACCCTTATCTAAGAATGTTTACATTGCTAATGTCAAAAAATTTAAATCCGATTGTTTGTTGTGAACAGATTCGTAGTTGTGGTATGGTATATAAAGAATATTCAACACATTTTATTAAAACTACAAATATTTGTCTTCGTAATGTGCTACCAGCCTGATAAGACAAAAAAGCGTCTTATAAAATATGGTATGCCGCAGTTTACAAAAGTAAGTATCTCCTACCTAATAAATAAAACAAGAACTGTTTTCACCTGTCTAAGGAGTGATAAGCCGGGATGAGCAAATGCAATGCATCTGTCCTATAAAATATATAAAAATATATTTACCTGTGTAATAGAACATTATAAGTAATGTGCAGATACAATAGAGTTGTCTGCTAAAACAAAACCTATAATTGTGTTAATGGGGTAAAACATATCAAATATTGAAATGCAGAACTACCTAACCTGTTTAATATTATATAAGTAAGGATTCCGTGGACCATGCCGAAATTTGTAACTACCCTCGTAAATGACGCTTTGTAACTTTGTAACTGGTTCACACAGACTAAAACAAGAATAAAATAACAAGAAATTTAGTAATAATACATGTATAAATACAATTAATAGACACAAAACTATGGTGAAAATTTTGTCGAGCCTGGCATCGCCATAAGGCGAGACTTATGTGGTTCATCTACGGTGTCGGCGGCGGCGGCGTGTCAAATTGTGAAAGTTTATGTTAAAGTAATGTATTTTCTACTCGATCAAAAACTAACCAGGCGAGACATTTAAATCCATGGAATTCTTGTTTTTATTTATCGTTACTTCGCCTGTAGGTCGAAAGTTTAACCGAATACCACATACCACACAGTTCTATCATCTAATTAATGAAGATCCAACAAAACAATATAATCAAGCATATTAGTAAAATACAGACTTTTGTAGACGAAAATCATAAACTAGTAAGATAATCAGTGTTCCATCAAGAAACATGCTTTGTCAACGACTTTAAGTAATCAAATGTTTAATTACATGTTTCGTCGAATCACGAATATTGTAGCCGAACATTTCAATGTTTTGCTGCTGTCACTAGACTACCCCTTACCTTGTGACATGATAGGTAAAGGGCAAGTCAAACATACAAAAAAAAAGAATATATTTTTATAATTGATAAAGAGTGCTAAAAACTAGATGTTAACTTTTCGTCATGTATAAAACTTATACGTTGTACTTAACGTGAAGTAGAAGCAGTTTTATTGCAAATATAGGATGAAAAACATTTTTGAAGAAAAAACCATACAAATTGTAAAAGGGTTGTATCAAAATGAGTGTTGGTTTTCTACTTACGTTGATGTAGTATTTTATTTTGCTAATTAGAGGTATTTTTCATCAAATTACATTTATTCTAAAACGCGGCATGGTTAAGACTTTTTTTAGAACTACTATCTAAATAGACACAAAAAGCATGATTTGCATGTTCTTATTAAGTGCCTCAACTCATAACCGTGATACACTGAATGATACCTCGAGTTGTTTTTCTATCTAGGATTTACACATTTTTACAGGTTAGTCACAACCCTTTTCGTGCCTCTTCTCCTTTACGGATATCAGTATATATTTAAATTGACGCCTTAAACAGTATTTGGGAGTTGCCTGACTTGAACTAAACAGAACTATTTGGGTGAACACAACCTTTTGACACAAATATAAAACATTTCATCATTTCGGGAGGTTTTGTTTTAAGTTACATATAAAAGATTCAATATTTAGAATGTATTTAAAATAAAATTAGTCTTTATATTGATATGCATTTTTTTAAATTCGACAAAACAAAGAAGAACAAAGGACAATAACAGTTGCACTTTGTAAAAAAAAAAGAAAAGAGAAAAAACATGTTTGTAAAGCAGCAGTGTTTATAATCGTGTCTTTACTTTGTTTGCATTTTAAAATTTATCCGGATTTATCTACGTGTAAACAAAGAAAAAATTGACTTTTTAAGATTTACGCTGTATTTTTTGTAAATGTTTTGTTTATGTCATGTAAATTTACCTTTCCAAACATATTTTGATATCGAAGTAACATGTGCAGTTCGGTTGAATCGCTTCCTGTAATTGCCCACAACAATCTAATGAACTCTCCGTATTGTGGTTAAAGTATTTATCAAATTCTAAACTAAGAAAATAATCACCAACGACCTAAAACAAAAAGGTAAAAACATTTAGCAGATTCAGAAATATTAAAAGCAATGCCTACTTATTCTTCGGAATTTAACGTAAGTGCCATCCATATAAACCTTTTAATATTTTTTCAATTTTCTGATAAAAAAATTTTCAAATACATGTCTACATTTTTAGCATATTTCTTCACATGACACTCAGAGTAAATATTTCACAATACACAACATAATGATATATATACTCAGATTCTAAAACTGACAAGCTCCGAACAAGCACCGGTTAAAACGACGAAATTCATGGCTTCGAAAAAAGCAACGGCTAAAACCAAAATTATGACTTTTAACAAGCACCGGGTTAAGCAAAAGATGATCGAAATGCACAAACCAAAACCAAACTTACGGCTCCGAACAAACACCGACCAAAAACGACTTTATGGCTTTGAACAAGCACTGGGATAAACGAAATTCACGAATTTGACCAAGGATTAGATGAAACAAACAATACGGCATCGAACAAGCACTTCGCAAAAAGAACGAGAAATGGTTGTTAGGTTAATTGTTGTCTTATGTCTGATAAGCAAATCTGTAGCCGTTCGAAAAACATATTTTTTTGTATTTATTTCGAAGATTAATTTAATCAAAGGTGTTGTTTTTCAGTGCATTTTAATAAAAAAAAATTTCAGCAACGCCAACGGTTTGTCATGTAATCATTTGTACTTAATTAATAAAAATTGTTCCTCGGTTGCTCATATCATACAGCACTTTTTTTAAATTTAATCATAAAAATACATTCAAAAAGTGGTATATGACACTCTGAACTGCTAACGCAGTATAATGACGTCATTTTGCTTTATGTTTGTGATTAGTTAATATGAAATAAATGCTTATTTTATATATTACATCGGTCAATGGAAAGTAATTTATCAACAGATAAAACCAACTTTGTCATTTTATTACAGTCATCAGTAAATAACGACGTTGGAAGTTCAATATAATGTCTAGAATTTAACAGGTTTGGGTTTATATTAAACTTGAATCCAGTCTGTATTAGTGCATTTTACATGGTGTGGGAGTAGTAACCACAAAAACAACAAACCGTAAAACAAAGACACTGCAAAACATAACATTGCAAAGACATAATACAAAACACTAACAGCGGAATTGAAAACTAATTCTTTGAAAAGGTTGTCGTTCAGTGGCAGGAATTCTTGTTTTCGCACTGAACATATATACACATGGTTCACTAAGAAAATGGACTACTTTTGAATTGTATTATTTCATAAAAATTCAAAAGTAGCACACGACAACAAAAATGGTCTGTCGTTTTATCATACATATAATTAATTCCTGATATCTCCATCTATTTGAAGATTTCTTTAATTAATAAGATATCTTTAGTTAACCAGATACCTTTAAGTTAGTAAGAGATATCTTTAATTGAATTACCTATATATCTTTTTGCATTTAAAGATGTCCCTGTTAATCAGATACTTTTAGTCTTTTAATATCTAAATTCAATTTATTGATATCTTTTAATGATTAAGGAATGTCTGCAATTGAATAAGTGATACCTCTGATTGAATTAAAGTGTCACTGCTGAGGAATGAATTTCCGAAATGTGCACATCTGGCACATCAAAATTTAACTGGTATTTGTGTTATATATCTTTTAAAACAGTTGATTAAAAGACACCACTACTATAATTTGAGATATCTCTAATTTATTTATTTCGTGTTCCTTGTTGTCTTAAAATTGCCAGGTTTATTTTACTTGTTGTGTTGTATTCTTTGTGGTCCTTGCTATTTTCAGTACATTTTGTATCTTTGCTTGTAATAAGCACATTTTATATGCTTATACTGTGTTCTATGTTCTTCCTGTTATTGTCATGTGCATTTTATATATTTTATTGAGTTCTAAATAGTCCTTTCTATTGTCAGTACATTTATATGTTTGTGTTGTGTTCATTATTATCCTTGCTATTGTCAAGCAAATTTTATATGTTTGTGTTGTGTTTATTGTTGTTCTCGCTATTGTCAAGCACATTTTAAATGTTTGTGATGAGTTCATTGTTGTTCTCGCTATTGTCAAGCAAATTTGATATGTTTGTGTTTGTTCATTGTTGTCTTTGCCATTGTCAAGCACATTTTAAATGTTTGTGATGAGTTCATTGTTGTTCTCGCTATTTTCAGGCACATTTTAAATGTTTGTGTTGTGTTCATTATTGTTCTCGCTATTGTCAAGCACATTTTTTATGTTTGTGTTGTGTTTATTGTTGTTCTCGCTTTTGTCAAGCACATTTTTAATGTTTGTGTTTGTTCATTGTTGTCCTTGCTATTGTCAAGCACATTTTATATGTTTGTGTTGTGTTCATTGTTGTTCTCGCTATTATCAAGCAAATTTGAAATGTTTGTGTTGTGTTCATTGTTGTTCTCGCTTTTGTCAAGCACATTTTAAATGTTTGTGTTGTGTTCATTGTTGTTCTCGCTATTATCAAGCAAATTTGAAATGTTTGTCTTGTGTTCATTGTTGTCATTGCTATTTTCAAGCACATTTTATATGTTCGTGTTGTGTTCATTGTTGTCCTTGCTATTGTCAAGCACATTTTAAATGTTTGTGTTGTGTTCATTGTTGTTCTCGCTATTATCAAGCACATTTGAAATGTTTGTCTTGTGTTCATTGTTGTCATTGCTATTGTCAAGCACATTTTAAATGTTCGTGTTGCGTTCATTTTTGTCCTTGCTATTGTCAAGCAAATTTGAAATGTTTCTGTTGTGTTCATTGTTGTTTTTGCTATTGTCAAGCACATTTTATATGTTTGTGTTGTGTTCATTGTTGTTCTCGCTATTATCAAGCAAATTTGAAATGTTTGTGTTGTGTTCATTGTTGTTCTCGCTTTTGTCAAGCACATTTTAAATGTTTGTGTTGTGTTCATTGTTGTTCTCGCTATTATCAAGCAAATTTGAAATGTTTGTCTTGTGTTCATTGTTGTCATTGCTATTTTCAAGCACATTTTATATGTTCGTGTTGTGTTCATTGTTGTCCTTGCTATTGTCAAGCACATTTTAAATGTTTGTGTTGTGTTCATTGTTGTTCTCGCTATTATCAAGCACATTTTATATGTTTGTGTTGTGTTCATTGTTGTCCTTGCTATTGTCAAGCACATTTTAAATGTTTGTCTTGTGTTCATTGTTGTCATTGCTATTGTCAAGCAAATGTTAAATGTTTGTGTTGTGTTCATTGTTGTTTTTGCTTTTGTCAAGCACATTTCATATGTTTGTGTTGTATTCAATTGTTTTTCTTGCTATTGTCCAATTCATTTTCATATGTTTGTGTCATGCAATCGGTTTATTGTAAAACTATGATGCGGTATTGATATCGTCATCCTTTTTTAAATATTGAAATAGTCTTTAAAAGTTAGTTGTCAAGAGTAATTTTTTTAACAATTTATTTTACTCATCGAGATCATATCTTGGCTGTAAGCCTTTATCAATACGTTCATAATCATAGGTACATTTACATGAAGATCAAGTTATTCATAATTAAACGTCGAAAATTAAATCTTTTTAAATAATTCAAATTATCAAAAATCTACTGTTTTCCTTTACTAACTATTTTGTTACGTTTGAATTTAGAAAATAGTAACAACAACAACAACAACAACAACAATAATAATAATAATAATAATAATAATAATAATAATAATGATGATAATAATAATAATACACTTGTAATAATAATAATAATACACTTGTAATAATAATAATAATAATAATAATAATAATAATAATAATAATAATAATAATGATAATAATGACTTACCACTTGAATGAAAACAAAAATTAGAAAACAATTAAAAATCCCCATGTCCTAAACACGCGTATTGAACCTTTTCACTGCTGATGACTAAAAATGTTTTGTAAAAGAATTTATACCCAGATTTAAATAACAAGTCATCGATTGTAATTGTTTTGAAATAACATACACTTTCTGACTTGCGTATGAAAAAAAACCTATCTACCTCGGACTCCACCCGGGGATGCAAGAATGGGAATTTAAAATGGGGTGAGATATCGACTGAATTAACCTTCCTATATTTAAACAATTAAATCCCTTTTACTAATACACTGATAACTGATTTCATAAACAGTGTCGGTGTCAAGTTAAATGTTTAAATACTTTTACTTTAGTATTATACTTCTACATTTTATTTGCCCTTTTACGTATCCTCACACTAATCAATTCAACCATTTTGTTTCAGAATTCAAGAGGGAAGATTTTCTTATCATTTGTAAACATTTGACAGCTAAATCGTCACCTTGTAAAGTTCATTCCATTTTCGTCACGCATTATGACTAAATATTGTTTGCTATAATTTATTGGGTGTGGTTTATATTATTTGTCTTTTTATAAGTTAAAAAATTAACTTATATGTATATTAAAGGAAATTTATTAAGTCAAACTTTTGCCAACTTTGCAACTTATAAAGATCCAAATTTGATTCTCTCTCTCTCTCTCTCTCTCTGAAACTGTTTACGAGTGCACGTTGACATTTTTACGTGCACGCATGGAACTTTTACGGTGACCTAACGACCTTAAAATTAAATGCAAAATGTCAATAGAAAATTAGTATTCACTACTGTAGCTCAACATGAAATATTACTAGGTTCTACGTGCGCTGTAACGCCGCATAACGATGTTATCGCATAAACGCACCCGACACGTTTATGCGGGCCGGGGAATTTCAATGCATAAAGAGGTCGGTCAAGTTTATGCAGCGGCGTTCAACGCATAAAGACGGTGTTGCTTAAATGCGGCGCAAGGGTGTCTTTTTGACGCATAAAGAGGACTACTTTTGACGACTTAGTACGAATCTTAAAAATAGTTTTTATCTCGACAAAAACGGGGGTGACATTATTGATGATTAATGATTAACTCTTTTTGTGCCAAATAAATTTCGTCCGCAACTTTTATCATCTGCTGATTTTAAACTTTCATGAAAAGAAACTTGCAAGTATATGTATAAATCAGACAGTAAACAGCTCGGATCTCATGTGAGGCGCGAGTTACTCGGCGTATCATTTGGAAACAAGCGGCGAATGACTTTGTATTTTGATAATGATGATTGTGTTTGCAATGAAGATGATGATAATGATGACGACACCAACTGTATGTCTGTCATTAAGTGACGTCAAGTTACGGAGGAAGACCCAAAACACCCGATTGTCCGTAATAGTCGAATCAAGCATCTAGGTAGAACCATCGACATTCCGCAAGTCAGCCAAGAGACTTCCCTCATGAAAATCCTATCCCGGTCAGACGTCAGTTCCGGTCGGGATTCGAACCCATGCTGAGGGGGCGATGCGAGAATAAGTCGGCGACTCTAACCACTCAGCCACGGAGGCCCCGATGACAATAATAATAATAATAATAATATGATGATGATGATCATCATCATCATCATCATCATCGTCGTCGTCGTCGTCATAACGATGATACTGATGGTGGTCGTGAAAAATATTGATTGTGTATTGAAGATGAATATTAAGAGTGAAAATTCCAAAGGTCCTCGAAAAAAAATTATTAACGATTATATACTAGCCTAAACCAATTACTTTCAAACTATCCTCTAAATTTAAAAGTGGGAACAGAAAAGAACTACATGTACTTGATATTTGTTAGTGTGGACAATAAGCATTGTAGACCTAGATTTGCAATTAGGGGCATAACAAATCACTTGTCACATCGATCTGCTTGTTAATTAAATTAGCACATGTATCACCTAAGTTTATTAGTATAGTAAATCTAGACAAATCTGGAGATTATGGTTATGTCAAAAAGCATTTTAATATAATTAACAATAATTTTTTTTTTTTTTTTTTTAAATGCTTTAAGAAAGATATTTTGTTATGTTATATTTTTGTCAAATCGTATTGTATAAAACTTATATGATCATATCAATCGCCGTAATATGTACAATATGCCTATAACCTCGTCTACGTACGTTCTGGAAAGCATGTCACTGTTGCATCCCAAGAGATGGTCAATACAGTCCATGATATTGTTAGGACTAGCAGGCGAGTTGCTGAAAGATATAAAGCCAGTACAACTGCATTTCACAGAGGAGAGTATATTCCATTCTGACAAAGGATCTTGCATTGAGAAAGCTTTCAGTCCGTTGGGTACCACGATATCTGAAGAATGATCAGAGGCACTCCCACAAGACAAAATATCATCTTTAAGCTAGCTTAACGGTGGCTTAAAGATGGTTTAAATATGTCTTTAAGCTATCTTTAAGTTGCTTAAAGATGTCCTTAAGCCATCTTTAAGCTTGGTTTAAAGATGGCTTAATGGCACTGAAATTTTAAGCCATCTTTAAGCACGGAAAAATTGTTATTGGTAGTTGTGGATATTTATTGCTTAATTTATTAATTTATTTATTTAAGAATTATTTGTTTTTATTTAAAAAAAATTATACAAAATGATATTTTTAAAAAGTTTATAATTCATATTTTATTCACTTTCCTGTATATTGTCAAATGTTTTTTTTTTTTTTTTTTTAAGTTTTTATTTAAAAAAAATTGTACAAAATTATATTTTTAAAAAGTATACAATTCATATTTTATTTACTTTCCTGTATATTTTTTTAAATGTAAAAGTTATACTTCATTATTTATTTCCTTTTTTTTTTATTTTTACTTATTTATATTTTAATATATTGTCATTATTATCTTTAATAATTAGATCACATTGAATTACATCTTACCTATAACACTTATTTATGCTTAATGGCACTGAAATTTTAAGCTCCTTTACACCATGGCTTAAAAATGGTATTAAATGACTTTATCATTTAATGGTATTTTTAAAACAGAAATCTGAAGTTAGTTGCAGACTACATTTAAAAATTGAAAAATATAAATACAAATGTAAATAAACGATAAAAATGAGGTTGAAATAAAAGGGAAACAAAAGGAAATAAATAAATAAATAAATAAATAAATAAATAAATAAATAAATAAATAAATAAATAAATAAATCTGATTTGGAATTAAATAAATCTGATTTGGAATTAAATCAAACACTAACATATATTTAAACATGTCACAAACAGGTAAGTAACTTGTTTTGGTAACCAAGGTATTATCTAGTTCTATGCAAGTAGTATTTATGCAGTTAACTATGTAACAGATTATACAAATCACGGAAAATAAAAT
>CM056598.1:6219785-6237978 GCA_029721355.1 Tegillarca granosa
TGGATGGATGGATGGATGGATGGTTAAATGGACGGATCGATAAATAAATAAATAAATAAATAAATAAATAAATAAATAAATAAATAAATAAATAAATAAAATGAATGGATGGTTGGAAAAATAAATAATGAGATAAATAATGAAATGATAGATGGATAGATGATGGATGAATGATCAAACATTATTTTTCTAGCCGAAGTATTTGTTAATTCTGTACCAGATATACTAAAGTACTAATTAATTAACATATAGGAGTGAAGATGATAGGTGTAGTGTACCTTGTAAAGATCGGTAATAAGTGATTTGTTTGATGGGATGACTTTTAGTATATTATTCATGGATGATTGATTCTCAAACTTTTTATACATCTACAGTTTCTCTCGCAATCAAAATACTTCAAGTAAATTCCTAATACAATCAATTAACCATGAATTTTGAACCTAAATACATGGCCATAAATGGTTTTATTTTTAAATTTGTAAAATATTTAACACAGAAATGGTAATTCTTTCTCGATAATCGGTCCAAGAAATTATGTACATAACACATTTTTTTTTAATTTTAGACATTAAAAATTGAAAATAAATATTTAAAAAAAACGCACAAGAATTAAAAGAGTAAAAATGCACGACAGGACCGTGAACGCTACATTAATACCCTTCATTTCAACATGTTCAACGTACGCGTATTACCATTTCAATTCCTTATATTGGAAATTGATAACTTTAAGCAGGTAGGGTGAAAATAAGGATCATGGTTAAACCGGTCAGAACTTGTTGTTTGAAATCTGCATCGAAAGATTCAGACCCGAGATTTGTAATTATTATTATTTAACAATGGCTTATACATATAAATTTGATAAAATTTCCAGGACACTTTTTTACAAAAATATCAATCTATAGCTTATAAGCTATTTATAAATATTATTTCTCTCCTTACTGCTGTTTCTTTATACCTTTATATTTCGGTATCCCATTATACAGATCTCTCTCGATCTCCCTCTCTCTCTGTCTCTCTCTCTCTCTCTCTCTCTCTCTCTCTCTCTCTCTCTCTCTTTTACGCCAAGGTTTTTCTGTCTGCACAAGATTTAAATCCCATTGCATCGATGTTTTATTATAAATTCATCAATTTTCTTAATGAAATATCACAAAGATTATATCATGACGACATGAAAAATGTTTGAAAATATTTTGTCAGTTTGTGTGCCGCCTGTCGGTGGTTTTCTATGGGCATTTCAGTTTCTTCGATCCCTGTAATAACCCCCGAGAGAAGTGTAGAAACTTATAATTTGACAGGGCATAACCCCCGCCCCCCTCTCTCTCTTATACGTCGTAAAAGCTATCCCTGGTTAATTCACAATCTTTGCTCTCATAAAACATCGAGTTTATTTTGCTTCATTCGTTCTTTTTTCTTCCTTAATTCAATATATTTATTTCTAATTTGTTTAATATTTTTATTTGTCTTGAAAAGTATCTGTATATCCAATATTATGATTCATTTCAATTGAAAACTAAATCAGAATTTTCAATTTTAAACAAATTAAATTTACAAAATAGTCTCAAAAACTCAAGCCGAGAAATGAAAGGCGGGTTTACCTAGTTATCTCCCCTTGATATATAATGCTGAGTCAGAGATTCAACCTGTGTAATGTTTCGCTGCGCTCGCCAATCTGACTGAAATAGCGTTAAGATCGGATTGTTGGTAGTTGCATTTCTTACACAAAATTGATAAAACACTTTTGTTTTCTTTAATTTGACATTTAAGCACTCGATATTTTGCAGCACTTTATTTTGTCAGAAATTGTATAATATAATATTTTAACTAAAAATCAAATATGAAAACGAAAACACGTTTAAAAATACTCAAATCTTTATTACAAATTATTTCAATATGAAATGAATTTAATCAAAAATCCATATTAAGTTAATTTACTTGACATTATAATCGTTTTTATAACCCTGGAGTAAAGCATTTAAACACATCATCTTTTCTTCTAAAAAAATATAAAGCTTGTCATACATGTATTTAGAAATTTAATTGTCAAATAAAAATTATTTAAACTTTCTATGTATACATTTGAAAAAAAAAACAAATAATTTAAAAATTATGTCGAACTTTGTAAAAACGTATTAAATGAGACTAAAAAAATCGAATCACCTGCGATTCGATACAAATGTAAACAAGTTCTAAAAAAAATATACAAATGTAAGAAAATGAAATATTTTCAATTAAATATAGAAAATCAAGATCACGTTTTAAATTCTTTTTTCCAGGGTCTTAACATACAGAGATAATTCGAAATATAATAATATTATGAAAAAAACAACACAAAAACAAAACAACATGACATACAAATGTTATACGCGGCCGGAAAATCTAATCAATAATATTAATAATGAAAACAAAGTTACCAAAACCTCATTGCGGGTAAATTAATAAAACCTAAGCCGACTGTTGCAATTTAAATGGATACCGTGAAACTATCAAAACTTAGCAAAATTCCCATACTTATTTGCGAGCTACGGTACACGGTAACAGTATGAATATATGGTGTTATATTGCTATAACCTGTTCTTGATGCCCCTAAAGCAAGAAACAGATTTGTCCAAGATTTACACTTTTAAAAGAGACTGTTTATATTAGAAAATTCATGTATTTCATGACAAATGTACTGATAAAGAGAGAAAAAATCTTTCCATAACTTTATTGTATCTTCATGCGTTTTATTATTGATAAGAAAAAATAGTTTATCCGGGAGGTTTTTAAAAAGTAACTTATACTCGGACCCGGTTAAACTTGTCCATTCTATTTCACTTCCCTTGTCTTTGGAAGCCCAAACACTAAATGAAACCCCATATTCCCGGATTTTCATGATAAGATCTTCAAGATTGTGTGACTTTTCTCCTTTTACTTTATTTTTCTGGTCTAAAATTTAATTGAAGATGCCAGAAATCCAAACTCGTAGTTTAACGTTGTATGATTATTTTACGGGAAAACTATTTAATGAAGTGGAATTAACGTCCGTTTGACATGTACCGATAATTAAGATTATTATTAATCCTTTTGTTTATTAGACACATTCCTTAGATTTAGACCCACACCTGTAACTAATAGGATGTCACTTATAATTTGCAAATTGATTTGCAGGTTGATAAAGTTATCTTACGACCTGTGATATACAATAATATATATACAGTTCGAGTAAAGTAAAATAATTTAATTTGGTAAACGTTATTTGTCATTTGTCTCCGGAAAAATGGATATTTCATTTGTAAATTTTACAAAGTAAGAAAAAGAAATTTTTCCTTAGCTTTCATGTCAATAATAATAGAAATAATAATAATATAAATAATAATAAAAGAAATAATAATAATTAATATATAACTTTTACACAAAATTGAAAATTAGGAATTAACGACCAGAATAGTCTATTTAAAACATGTTTATAGAACTACTTTCAGCATTTGATTTTATAAGATTAGTTTTCACTTTTCCTTGGGCATATTTTTTGATTCTAAATAAATATATATATATATATATATATATATATATATATATATATATATATATATATATATATATATATATATACAAATCTATAAAATTATTATTTTGATTATTATTATTTTATTATTATCTCGTTTTTTAATGTGGTCTCATTCTTAAATCGGTGTCATATTTCGCGTAAAATAATTTGATAATTTTTTTCTTTTTAATTACCCCAGCATTAATTAGTCATCGGACAGTTGAAAAGAACTATGTTACAAAGCTTAATTGTGTGAACATCTTCCAATCATCGAGGAAATGTGATGCCGCCAGACTACTTAAAAGTTTTCTACATCACGGTCATTTAATTTCAACTGTCTATAAACATTGCACAAAAGAGCATAGGCAATTGGATTTTTTTGTGTATTGATTTTCAGTCGGTGTCACTGTCAAGTGCTGATTTTGAACTGTTATTAAAACGATTTTTAATTTTGAATGCATTATTTTAATAGAAATTCAAAATCAGCACATGACACAACCGTTTCGTCATTTCCACTGAGGTAATTTATTTTAGAGGTAGTGATTATGTTTTATCCAATTTTTATGAGTTTGATTTTGAGTTCAACAGTGAGAAATTCAAAAGTGTAGAACATTGTTATCACATAAAAGCTAAAAAACATGATGACCATGAGTTGGCATCTACCATCAAAATGGCACATTCAGCAAGTAAAGCTAAACATTTTTTGCATTAAGTTTCTACTGAACTTTTTTGGAACAAGCAAAAATATCAGTTAATGAGCGAATTCTGCGAGGCCAAATTTCAACAGTGTAAGGCTCGTCATTCTTAACTTCAACCGGGAACAGTGTCTTACGCCATAAGTGCCAGATGCTTATTTTGTTTCTCAGTGTTTCTCGTGTTTCTCAGTGACATACCATGTAGAGGTGACTTTACAAAATCTCCAGGATTAAAATTAAAAACTATGATAGACAGAAAAAAATCAATAAACAAAAAACTGTATCGCATCTACGGAGGAAATGTTATTCGGTTTAAAAGTTTACAGTTCCCAAGAAATTTCGGAAATGATTTAAAACATTTAAATGATGATGGACTGAAAATATATTTCTCTTTTGTGAGTTTAAACAATAGTGTTTATTTAATTTTGTCCACTTCTCCGATTGTAAAGAACTCGCATTCTAAAAATTGATTTACGATTTTAATATCAAATTTGACATGCACCTGTGAATGTCTCCGATGATTATTTCTCTTATTGTACAATTAATTGAGTACACATTCGATACATAGTAATGTAGGACTTACTTTCTCATTAAAAACAAAACTTATAACCGGTTTATTTTATATTTATTTTATTAACTATCATTGAATTATATTTTTTCATATATTTAGTGGTTTTGTATTGAATCAGAATTGTGATTGTGGATATTACACTGTAATTTTTAATTAATTAATTTTAAAATATATTGACATTTGTTCTTAGAATATAAATATTGTTTAACATTAAAATTTGCAAATAAAAGAAACGCTGAATATTTTATTAGACTTGTATTTTACAAGTAAAATTATACGTTTCTGCTAAAACAACGAAAATATACTCCTATACGTCCATACCACCATTTATATCTCATTTTTTCTATTTCAGCCAAATTTAAAATGAAAAATGGAAAAGGTTTTTTCAAAGCTATCGTAAAGATTTTTATACTTGAATTTTCTGCACGACCTGTAGATTTTAATGAAAACCAGACATTTTTAAATTTTTATATTTAACTTAGAAAAAAGGATAACTTAAAACTGACCCTTTCCGATTATCAACGGATTTTACAATGGTTTCCTATGGGAAACAGTGAGAAAAAAGGACCGATTTTTCAAATTAAAAGTGGAAAAGGTTTTTTAAAAATATTTTAAACTTTTTTATACCTGAATTTAGCTGACAGTTTATACTAACTGCTGAGAACCAGACATTTTTAATAAATGCCATTACAAACAATAAAATTAAAGTTATATAATCAGTAATTTCAGGTCCCATTGAAAAGTAATGGACCGGTGATCACTCAGGTAAATTACGATGGGTAATGTTATCAGATATTTAGCGCATGCGCAGAATACGGTATAGGAATGATTTCTGTACATGTTTTTCTGTATCGAAAATGAATAAAACAATTTTATCATCAGAAGTGCACTTATATTAGTGTAATTGTTTCCCCTTAACTCGTTCTAAGCATACCCAAGGTGGAGGTATGTTTGTTATGTACAATAATGCTTTTTCTAATTTCATTAGTGTTGAACAAGTTCTATTTGACACTATTGTTGTATTACGTGTAGATAAATCAATGTTTGATAATAATGTTGATTTATATATAATATGTGTTTATATTCCACAGGCAAAGTCAAACTTCTACAAATACTATGATTGTGATATCTTTTATGAACTTCAAAATATTATCGCAAATCTCCAGTCTAAAGGACAAATCATAATTATTGGTGACTTAAACAGTAGAACCGGTAATAAACCAGATTACATTGCTTCAGATAGTTTACATGGCAGTCTACAACAACACGTGTCATGTTTGTTTACATATGTAAATGATGTTCCACTGAGAGAGAAGAAATCCGGACAAAGCTATTAACCCGTATGGAAATAAACTATTAAATTTGTGCAAATCCTCCGGTTTACGTATTTTAAACGGTCGACATTCGGACGGAATGGATAGTGACTATACATACAACGGTCCAAGAGGTTGTAGTGTTATTGACTATTTAATAACAAATCAAGAAATGTTCAGTTTGGTTAAACAGTTTATTGTTGGCGACTTCCTTACATTCAGTGACCACGCCCCGTTACACATGGTTCTCTGCTGTCGATTGGACAAACAACGAGTTCACGGCCGTGACCCTAGCGATTCAGGTGAACCTCATTATAATATCCGATGGACAGAAGAAAATATTGACATTTGTCGCGTCTCGTTAATGAACGCACTCAATGAGCTCACCGACAACGATGAAAGCTTCGATTTCTCTACTCAATCTAAAATGGACTCAAGTGTTAAAAAAGTTTTGTGATATTTTACAAATTACTCTAGAGCCATCTTGCATAAATTAAATGTACCCAGGCAGTCACCGCTCTAATAAACGGGTAGAAGACGATAAACCATGGTTTAATGACCAGTGTATACAGCTATATCGGCGATATAAATCTTCATTGTATGCATTCAACCGTAACAAATGTGCGGAGAATCACGAACAATTACTTTCTGATAAAAATGCGTACAAATCTCTTGAAAATAAACTGAAACGTTCTTACCTCCGTCAAGAAGGAAACATGCTAGACAGTCTTCGCTACTACAATCCTAAACAATTCTTCTCCAAATTTTCGAAGAAAAAAGTCATAAAAACTTAGAAATTTCACTTGACACGTTTACACAACATTTCCATCAGGTTTATAGTGACAATAATGAAACCGTAGCGACGCGGGTACAACTTCGAACCCGGATTTGAAACCTGTTTTTGATGAACTTGACGTGGATATCACATCAGAAGAAGTAGATTCGGCAATATCATCATTAAAACGTAATAAATCACATGGTAGTGATTACATTTTAAATGAATTTTTCATAGTGTTTAAAGATATCTTGATGCCTTATATTTTATTATTATTCAATAACATCTTGAATTCGGGTTTTTTCCCTAAATCTTGGTCTTCTGCTATTATTATCCAATTTTTAAAAAAGGATCAACTGACGATCCAAACAATTATCGTGGTATTAGTCTTGTAAGTAATTTTTGTAAACTTTTACTACTGTGTTAAATAATAGGTTACTTCACTGGTGTGAAGATAATAATTTTTAACCGATTCCCAGTTTGGTTTTCGCCCCTGGATTGGGTACTAGAGACGCAATATTTGCTCTACACTCAATCATTGTTAAATCTTTACAAATAAAAAAAGGTTGTATGTTTGCTTTGTCGACTTTACCAAGGCGTTTGACAGTGTCGACAGAAAAATATTTATTTTTTACAACTTGCAAAACTGTGGTATAACTGGCAACCTTTTAAGTATTATTAGATCAAGTATGACGCAGTTAAAGTATGTGTCTCACTTAACGGATTTAATTTCTGAGAGTACTTCCGTAGTAATATGGGTTTGATGCAGGGTGAAGTACTTTCACCATTACTATTTTCATTTTATTTAAACGATTGTGAAATGGATTTATATCCAAAACTGTAGATCAGTATGAAATTGTACGAACTGACACTTGTTTTATGAATGTATGCTGACGACATGGTTTATGTCTCAGAGTCTGTCGAAGGTCCTACAGAATTTGTTACATGCTTTGCATGATTATTCCAACACATGCATCTTAACGTTAACATAAATCAACAAAAATTGTGGTTTTAGGGAAATGGTGGGTAACACGTGAACAACTCGGAAAGTTGGACATATTGTAATAACATATTAGAAATTGTTGATCGTTTTAATTATCTTGGTTTTGTTTTAAACTTTAATGGTAAATTTAATGTTTCACAACAACAACTAGCTACACAGGGTAGAAAAGCATTGTATAATTTAAAGTACAAAACTAAATCATTATTTTTAAATACTCATACTTTATTGTCTTTATTTGATACCTATGTGTCTAGTATATTATTATATGCATGTGAAGTGTGGGGCTTCATAGTGCCTATGATATTGAAAAAGTTCATCTAGATTTTTGTAAATCCATGCTGGGTGTTAAATCAACTACAAAAAATTCTGTTATTTATTTTGAACTTGGTAGATACCCACTGGTTTTAGTTCGTAAAATAAGAATGTTTGCATATTGGTTTAAACTGTTACAGACAAATAATTGTATTTTGAAATCTGCTTATATTTATTTATTACAATTGTGTGACAAATACCCAAACAATAAGTCAATTTTCACAAATGTTATCAAGCATGAGCTGGACTCTTTAGGTTTAAGTTTTTTATGGTTTAATCAACACAGCATTAGTGCAGATTTGTATATGTCTGTCATCAGACATCGTTTACAAGACTGCTGTAAGCAGTCTCTCCTAGCTGAAATAAATAATTCGTCCAAATGCATTATATATAAATATTTAATTGATCATTTTACTCTACAGTACTACTTAACCAAACCAATTACTACTCGTTTTAAAAAATATATCAGCAAAATCAGGTTGTCTTCGCACTGCTTAGCAATTGAAACAGGTCGTTATAATAATGTATCAAGAAGTAACAGGTGTTGTCCTTTTTGTATTGATGAAGTTGAAGATGAATTTCATTTTGTATTAATATGTCAAAAATATGTATGTCTTAGAAATAAGTTTATC
Source organism: Tegillarca granosa (assembly GCA_029721355.1). Classification (NCBI taxonomy): domain Eukaryota; kingdom Metazoa; phylum Mollusca; class Bivalvia; order Arcoida; family Arcidae; genus Tegillarca; species Tegillarca granosa. Next base: position 6,228,613 of record CM056598.1, read on the forward strand.
AAACCATACTACTGGCGTAGGCCTTCCATGTTTAAATTTATAGAATTATTACGTGTTAACAACGTCAAACAACTGTCAAATTTAGGGAAATATTTGTCTCATGCATTCAAGTTAAGAGCTGTTATATGAGGTCTCATTTAATTTATCTCTTGGACATCTCTCCGTATATTTCTACAGTCCCGTTCTATTTTTCTACTTGCGTATTAATCATTCGGTATTATTATTGTACCACTGTATTGTATATTATTATATTATATTTTATATTATTATTATTATTATTATTATTGTACCACTGCCTATCTGTATGTACTCATGTATTTCATCATTATTATTATTTATATATCCTATAAGTTGTAAAACTTACGGAATAAAGTTTATTATATATTATACCCATTCTAGAGGTTTTTTGGCACGCCCCGGATTGCTAAAATAAACAAGCATAACCGTCTGTATGTATGTACGTGTTTGCATCATAAACACATTTTATCTTCTCCAAAAATACTTTAAAAAATCCAATTAATCTTGGTTATAAAATTATTTGGGCCAGTGCAATTTAGATTTGATTGTTGCATTGGTAATTCTATCAAAACCTTTCACAATATGAGATGCAAAATTCGTTTTCGAAATTATGTTGATAGTTTTTTAATTTATTTATTAATTAATTATTTATTTATTTATTTATTTATTTATTTATTTATTTATTCGTGCGCGTGTGTGTTATATTACTTTACTAATAAGTTAAAGTATTAACTTTATCCATAGAATGAAACCTCGGAAGAAAAAAAAATAATTAAATAAAAATAATTGAAATTAAATTGCAATTAAAGCATAGATAGTCACTTGTTCCCTCTCTTAAAATCTCCCACAATACAAAGAACGATCAAAGGGGGGTAACCGGCGTTAAATTAAAACATCACATGTGAGAAAATACAGAAAAATGTTTAGATGCGTTAACTGTAGTATCGTCAGCATGTGCCCGACTCGACTATGCCCTAAGTCTATAGTTTGTTTTACGAAGTTATAACAAATATGTTGATGTTTCTGGTGTTATAATTTCTTTGTTTCACTTTATTAGTTATTGGTTTTATGTTGAATAAGATTTTTGATGAAAGATATTTGCAACACAAACACAAAACACGTGCCTTTGGTCGTACCCAATCTGCAAAATTCAAAAAGGTGAATTTTATTTTTCATACATTATTTAATAATTGAGTGTATCATGCTCATTGTGCTGTTATCAATAAACATTGCAAAAGTTCCTTTTCCAACCAGATAGGATTTTTTGCTTTATCATTTTCTTTTATTCTTTATCTTGTTACGGGTCTAAAAAAAAACCAATCAAAGAAAATAAATAATCAAGACGGATGTAAAATTCAACTAATTTAATAAAATAAATAAATTAATAATTTTTACGATTAATCTACAAAAATTACGATAATTTTAAACATTACTTAAATCTAATTTTACTTATTTGAGTGTCAAGACTAATCAACCCCGAAATGTTCTTAAAATTCAAAGTTCTGTAATTTCACTTCTTGATTGTATTATAGATGTTAAAATTCACAACCTATAACAATAAGTAAACACAGTACAGTTGGTGTATGCTGGTTTTTCTAAACAAAGTAAAATAATCTGGCAACTGTAATAAAGAACCTCCAGTTTCAGTTTCAGTGCAGTTTATATACAATTTCGATTTCCAGAAATCTCCAACGACAAGTAGAATAAGAACATTCCAAAACATGTCACAGTTCTATCTTTAGAAACTTTGCTATTTTTGCACATCGCAGAAGCTTCCAGCAACATAATTTAATTTCTTTAGGTCACTAAAAGTATATTATTTAACTTATCTTAAGGACATTCGAACACTCCAAAATATCATTAAAGAGAAAATAATAACAAAAAGTGCCCTTTTATAATAACAGTTATTTACAGTATACCTCATACATAACATTTATTTATGAAGATTCATAGAGCCCCGCTCTCAGTTCTTTCAGTACTTTGATTTTCTATTGAAACTTTTTATTATTTATTTAACTAAAATGATAATTAATTAAATTTTCGTTATAGTTTATTGTGTTATAAGATTTCCAAATACTCTGAAAAACTGATAAGTCGCTTATTGTTCGGTGGTTACTAAACAAAAACTTCTGATATTGCTGTGTACAGTACTTATACTGGAAAAGAAAAGAAATAAATGACTAAAAATTGTCAAAAAGAAGACAAATTATTTTTCTTTAATTTGGACTGAAGTTTTTTGATATATTATTTCCATTGCGCAATTCCACACACCACACACACACACACCACACCACACACACATATATATATAGAGAGAGAGAGAGAGAGACAGAGAGACAGAGAGAGAGAGAGAGAGAGAGAGAGAGAGAGAGAGAGAGAGAGAGAGAAAGAGAGTTATTACTTACATAAACAGCCTTTTTTTAAATGTGAGTTATCCTGACAAGTCATTTACTATAAAAACTCGCTCATAATCTCGGTTTCTCCGCGATTACAGTAGTGTTAAACTTTCTGACCTTTTTGATGACGTGATATGAGTGAGTATTAATCTTTCGCTGGATCTACAGGTACTGTATATTAGATACTGACCTTATTCATGACGTCTATTATATAGATTACCCGGTTATACTATGGATGATTATGACTTGTGCATTGTTGGGGCTGGATTGATCGGTTCCTCTGCGGCCAGACACGCAGTAAGCAGCACTAAAAATGTTAAAGTTTGTCTTATTGGTCCTGAGGAGGCCAGGTAGGTACAAAACAAGCAGAAAACATAAGAAGCAGGAATTGTCTCCCCTAACTCAATCTTCCATCTCCCTGTATATATGCTTGAATTATATATTTATTGTTAAAGATGACATGCCGGTGGGTTTTTGTTTACTGTATCTCAATGTAAATATGCAAAACACTAGTTGTAAAATAAGTTAGTGGAATGATATGTCCTAACGAAGGTTCTAAAAATGTTTGATAGACTAGAAATTTAGCTGCATGGCCAATATTATAAAGCCACTAGCTTACTATCTCGGTCTTAAGGTCGCTTTAGTAGCATTCTAAAGCATGTGACTACACAGATCTGAAAGTTAAGCGATTTTGTAAGCAAACCTTAAAGTTTTAATTGCACACCTGCATATATCTAGCTGAAGACAAGACGGTAACGGTGCAATTTGAGATGAGTGAGTGAGTTGGTGTCGCATCAGCATTTTTGCAGCTATTCGCCGCTAGAAAATGTAAACGATACATCTTTATCAAAAATAATCATAATAATGGTGTTCCCAGGCAATAACAAAAATTCGTTCCCAGGCATAATAATTCGTTCCTGTGCAATAACAATTCGTTCCCAGGCAATAATAATTAGTTCCAAGGCAGAATAATTTGTTCCCAGGCAATAATAATTCGTTCCTAGGCAATAATAATTCGTTCCTGTACAATAGCAATTCGTTTCCAGGCATAACAATTCGTTCCCAGGCAAAAATAATTTGTTCCATTGCAATAACAATTCATTCCCAGGGCAATAATAATTTGTTCTATTGCAATAAAAATTCGTCCCAGGCAATAATAATTAGTTCCTACGCAATAGTGGTCCGTTTTTATGTAATGACAATTTGCTCGAAACCTTTGTCAGACAAAGACTCGAAAATAGATAGTAACTGTTCTTCTGTCGAGAATTCGAAATTAGGAAATAAATGTTTTTTGTCCCCGGAAGAGGCATTAAAAGCCATTGCCAAATATCACGGAAGGCATGGCACGCTAAAGACCCCCCCTCTAGCATATTGCACTTGTCCCACTGCAAAGGTCCAAAATTCTGGCACTTCACCTTTAGCTGGTGACGTTTCCGATATACGAGAAATAGTCTTGACTGGGACGAATATTTCGGACTGGAGCATTAAACCCATTACGATCGGCATTAAGAGATAGAATATTGACTTTGGGGAAATATGACTGCTATGGCACTGACACGTTAAAGTAGTCCTGAAAGCGCTTTGTGTGTTTCAAAGCAATATATATACAATAATAGAGAACACAGACATATATTTATCCCGATGTCCTTTGGTAGGCTCCATAGTTTTGTCATTAATAAGCATTGGGAGTTTATAATTAGTTGTCTCAATATGGTGTTTAATTGCCATGACCAAGTTTTGGGAGATGAAAGTGGAAATACAGTTTTAACCTGTCTCAGTAATAGTTTGTTTTTGGTTTATAACAACAGGAGCGAAGTCAGAATGCGGCAAGAGATATATTTGGAGCTTGGTATGACGAAGGTAGAATCACTAACAATGTGATAAAGATCCTGTATGGTTAGAACTAGCCAAATAGATCGATTAACCGATAGAGATACCTAGAAAAAAGAATCGGGTAGGTGCAAAGTAAAAAACACATTATGATACTGATAAGTCTATACAAAGTGTGTCAATTCTTTTTAAAATCATTAACAGTGTTTCATTTACTAGTATTTAGTGATGTTGAAGTTAAATTTGCTGTTATAACCAAGCGTACAACACCTTGTATCTAAAAGCTGTAAAAAGCAAATGGTAGAATAAGAGTAAGTGGGCATGTAGAGAATAGACAATGGTGGGCATGTAATATATTAGGTAATGTGGGCAATGTAAATATTAGGTAATGGGCAATGTAGATAAAGGTAATGTGGGCAATGTAGATAATAGACAATGTGGGCAATGTATTATTAGATAATATTGGCAATGTAAATATTAGGTAATGTGGGCAATGTAGATTATAGTTAATGTAGGCAATGTAGATAATAGGTAATGAAGGTAATGTAAATAATAGGTAATGTGGGCAATGTAGATAATAGACAAATTGGGCAATGTAGATAATAGACCATTTTGGCAATGTAGATGATAGAAATTTGGGCAATGTAGATAATAGACAATGTGGGCAATGTATATTAAATACAATGTGGGCAATGTGGATAATAGTTAATGTGGGCAATGTATAAAATAGACAATGCGGGCAATGTAAATGATGTAAATGTTGGCAATATAGATAATAGACAATGTGGGCAATGTAGATAATAGACAATGTAGGCAATGTATATAATAGACAATGTTGGAAATTTAGATAATAGACAATGTGGGCAATGTAGATAATAGACAATGTTGGCAATGTAGGTAATATACAATGTGGGCAATGTAGGTAATATACAATGTGGGCAATGTATAAAATAGACAATGTGGGCAATGTATATAATAGAAAATTTGGGCAATGTATATGATAGACAATGTTGACAATGTAGATGATAGACAATGTGGGCAATGTATATAAAATACAATGTTGGCAATGAAGATAATAGACAATGGGGCAATGTGTATAATAGAAAATGTGGGCAGTGTATATAATAGTCATTGTGGGCAATGTAGATAATAGACAATGTGGGTATGATAGATAATAGTCAATGTGGGCAAGATAGATAATAGTCAATGTGGGCAATGTAGATAATAGTTAATGTGGGCAATGTAGATAATAGAAAATGTGGGCAATGTAGATAATAGTCAATGTGGGCAATGTAGATAATAGTCAATGTGGGCAGTAAAGGTAATATACAAACTGGGCAATGTAGGCAATGTAGATAAACAGGTAGTATTAGTGATGTAGGTAATGTAGATAAAAGGGAATGTAAACAATGTAGATAATAGAATATCGAGTGTAGTTGTAAATTTTTTCTAGTTTAACCTAACGACTAAATTTAAAAAAGGAACGAATATATATATTTTTTCCTCCTTATAACGACATATTCAGAGTAAATGGAGTAAAGAAGGAATTTAAAAAAAATTCGTCTGTTACGATACATCCATGTTTAGTTTTATCAAGGTCTTTAACGGCTGTGTTGTATAACAGTCCATTATCCAAAGACCGCTGTAAAAAATTCCAAAAAGGTGCAAATAATACCTTTGTATTTTATGTTCCTTTTAAAAACACTGGTCTTAAAATTCCTTAAATCACTTATTCACTTCACTCTACTACATATCTCTTCACTCCCAAATAATTTATTTTTATTATTTTTCAGGTATCAAATTTTACACAGAAGTTGGTTGTTTATCAGCGGGTGATATTAATGGCGAGCTTTTGAGTAGCATGTACAAAACAGCAATAGAAAACGGTCTTAACGTCGAACATTACAACAAACAAACATTAAAGAAGAGATTTCCGTATCTCAATTTTAATCCATCAGATGAGGCCTTATTTGAATTTCATAGAGCTGGTCATGTCAGTCCAAGAAAACTCTTAACTGCACAGTTATCTGTAGCTGAACGAAACGGATGTGATATCATAAATGACGTAGTAAAACATATTCAGAGGAAAGTAGGTCGAGACGGATCATACATAATGGAAGTGAAAACCGAAACAGGAAGAACTATTACCGCCAGAAAAGTTCTACTTGCGCCTGGTGCATACACTACTTCACGACAGCTTCTTCCGCCGCAAATAGTTCCAAATCAAACTCTTACACCATTAAACGTGTCATTGGTAGAAATTACTGATAGTGATGCTCAGCGATTGGAGTAAGTAAATTATAGATATAATTTTAATACTTTCAAGGTGAAAACCGATCGTACCTTTGGTTGATAAGCATAAACTTTCTATTGAAAAAGGCAGAAGCGATAACTTAGATTTTAAATATGACTCCGAAATATGCGTATGCTGTGACAGAAAATAAAAATAAACGTATTTCTACCTTTTACGAATAATACAGACAAAACTGGGCTAAATTATTCAAATTTATTTCAAAGAAATCACAAATCACATTCTTTACTTTATGTGTAAGATATTAGAAAATAAATAACTTATCAAAAAATAAAAATGATGAAATATAAAGAGAATTAATCAACTTTACAACAACACACACAAAAAAGTCATATTTTATGGCAGTTTATTAAAAATCCTATGGATTATTGCTTGTTATCATATTTTATAAGTTCAGTCTCTCGAAAGACCTCCTTTTGCAACCTCTACTAAAGTTTTAATTTTGACTGAAATGGCCAAAATAAATTTATGAAAATCAAGCCATTTTATGTATTTTCTGAAACAAAATATTTTCTCAAAAATCTTACATGTGGGGTACATATATATTATACAAGCGCGACTCGTAGTGATACCGGCTGCTAAAAACAGAACTCGACCTGATACAAAGGGTTGTTCTACACACTGTGTATGATATTTTTATCTAACATTTTCAACAACGTTAATTAAAATAATAAAAACAAAAGATTGTGTGAAAAATGTAGTTTACCACAGAAAAACACTGAAGATTATCATTACTAATACGTGACGCCATGAAGTACCTGGGGATTTCCCGTGACGTCATAAAAAATAGTCTGTCTAAAAGTGCACGTGTACTTTAGCGCCATTGTTGTATCACCACAGCGTGGTGATACAAGATTCTGTATCATGCGTGTTCGATTAAACTTGTATTTTGTCAAAATAAGTAGAAAAACTAGTCTGATATAAGATAAAAATAAATATCTTATCCAATCTTTTTGAATACCAGACGTCTTTATGTACGTGTATTAAATGTTTTGACATAATGTAATTTGTTTGTTACTTTGACATATTTATTGTCTTAACCAATATGGTAAGATACATTTATTTTTACGACTACGGTAACTAAATGAATTGGTTTTAGATATAAGTAGAAGGTGAATCCAAGTGACAATATTTAAAAAAAAAATTGAATATAATGACGTTTCAAAACGCAGGGGTTATTTTGTCCATTTGATCAATTAAGTAACTTTTTAAATTTTTAACGCCTGTTATATATGTATGATCTCGATGGCTGAGTAGTAGTTTTAGACGAGCTTAGAAATCACAGCGTCTCTTACTCGGAAAAATGGGTTAGGTTCTTAAACGGCCAAATACTGACCTTTTCGATATAAAGATAAGAATTTTGATTCTCATCAGATATGAAATTCAAATGATGAAAAAAGATGTTCATTTTTTTGCGAGTTAAAAATTATGTAACTTCGTTTAACGCCGTAATGTACATCAAGATAATTTTAATTATTATAGATTTCTGCTGTCGATAATGTGCACTTTTTTATTTAAATATTTAAAGTTAATTATTTTAAACGCTATACAATACAACTGTTGCATGTGTCTTCAAATTGCGCTCTTCCTAGATAATACTCCTTAAAATAAGAACACCTTGTTTGATGTTGTGGTCTTTTAGAGGCGATGTATGGTTTTATTTATTTATTAACTTTTTTCATTATATTGATATAAAAATACGGATATATTCCTTCGTTGTAAAAAATGAGAGGGGGTGCTTCAAGGATCAGTGGGGAATTCTCGCGACAGTGATTTCAACGCTGGTTATAATTAGTTTTCCTTCATGACTAACCAGACAACAAACAAAAGTTCAACAATGACAATGGATGTTCCTTAACAAAGTTGACATAGACTGTCATTTAAGGTCACAGTGACATTTTTATGAACTAAAAAAAACAGAAGTAGTCATCATCATTTATGCATCTTTCAAGTTTGGAAAGTCATTTTATATCTTTAAGGGAACTAGATGAGCTACTAAATTTGATATACTTGTTGATTCTTCATTTAAAGTCATGGCAACATAGAAAGATTGAATGAATTAATAAAAATGGTGCAAATTTTAATGGTAGACATCAAATTTGCCCTTAATATATCTGCAGAATATCTTGGTTATAACGAGAAAGCATTTCGAAATAACAAGAAAGTATCTCGTTATAACGTCTGAGTTTCTCGTTATAACGATTTAGTATCTCGTTATATCGAGAATATGCCTCATTATAACGAGAAGGAATCTCGTATAACGTCTGAGTTTCTCGTTATAACGATTTAGTATCTCGTTATATCGAGAATATGCCTCATTATAACGAGAAGGAATCTCGTTATAACGACTTAGGATCTTGTTTTAACGAGATGGATTTATTTTTCTTCAAGCCCTAAACCAAACACCGTAGTATGACATGTGACACTATATTGAAATATTTTAGTAGAAGCCAGGTAACAGATAGCTTAATTAAATTTTTTTATCAATTTTTACTGGAACAGATGAATTTTTCAATGGAAAACATATGTATCAGACAACAGCCAATGACAAGTTTACTCATATTAATTTTCTATAATGTTGAGATTAATTCTGTAGATAAATAAAAATTGTCCTGTCACAAAAAGCTGAAATATTGCTGATGTGACGTAAACCAACATTTAACCAATCAACCAACCCGATTCCTGCAAACATAATGTTCAAATAAAACACAGAAGTAAGGTAAATTTCATAGAAATGTAGAATATAGAACATATTACAAATTTTTTCTAACATTTTTGTATTACCTTTTATGCTTTTTTATCTAGGTCTAT